>JAOPSE010000042.1:11420497-11605750 GCA_029449295.1 Zea luxurians
AAGGGGGAGTAATGTTAGTGTGTTGCATTTTACCTGCTTAATACCCTACTGTCCCTTGACATTATCCTATGTTCTTGCTTGAATATGGTTTTGGTGTTTGATGTCAAAGGGGGAGAATTTGTGCATTAAAGCTTACCTCGACCTGAGAGGAAAGCTTATCTTAAGGGTAAAGATTAATTTTGTGTGCTAAAGGACTGATCTTAAGGAAGAATGTGTTAGTTTGTTGATAATACTGATCATATGCTTCTTGTTGTATTATATGGTGATAATGCATAATTAGTACTTCTGTTGATATGAATCAATTGGTATATACTATGTTTATCCTGTGATAGATATTCATGTGGTTCTGGCACTTTAAATCGGTATCTTAATGGTGAATAGTGGTAGGTTGATATTCCTGTGTATATCCATTCAATTGGTGTTTAACTCTGATGTGTATTTGTGTGTTATACGCATCACGGTTTGACTCTTGACACAATGCATCCCACAGGTGCTAAGGTGTAGCAATGCTTCGAATTAGCCTAAGTATGTGCATTTTGGCATTTAAGGCCAAAGTTAAGATTTTAATGTAAGCACATATTTAGGGGGAGCATTCTATAAACTTAGAATTCAAAATTTGTGCTTTAAATCTTATTATTGTGTAAGCTTTAATTGTGTTGCCATCAATCACCAAAAAGGGGGAGATTGAAAGCTCTCTTGTGGGTTTTGGTGGTTTGGATGACAACCCAATTAAAGGACTAACAATGTGCTAAGTGTTGAACAGGTGCTTAATGCAAAGCTAACAGGGTTCAACATGAGTGAACAAATGTGATGGTCCAAAGACTGGATTATCTATAGATAATGGACATCACAAGTAAGATGGACATTGCTTAAGTGATACTCAGTGTGCGTAACTTAGAGACAACCGATCAAGCCAAGGATGGAGGCAAGAAGAGCTTCGAGGTACCGAGTGCACGGGGGAAGGTCAAGGAGACCAGGAACCAAAGCCAGGGGTGAAGAAGAAGACTTGCAAAATCAAGGTTGATCGAGTTAAGAAGAGTTATGGTGCATCAAGGAACACTACATAAGGACATGACTTACAACCCATGAGGTAACATCTACAATTATGTGGTGTAAGTCATAAGGCTCAAGATCAAGCTCAAGAAATGAACAAGGTCACTGGAAGGAAAAGCAGTGTCAAAACCAGAACTGGAAGCACCCAAAAGAGCTAAGTGCACCTTGATCTTTAGTTTGGGTTGTTCCTATGTTTGGAGATATTCTATGTGACCTTTGCAGGATGTTGGAGCTCAGATATGCCAATCTAGATCAAGTCAAGTTGACTTGATAGTTGAGTGTCCAACACATGTTATTGTGCTTAACACTTGAAAGATGCAAATTAAAGAATCAAGGTATGGCTCTAGCCTTAGTGAATTGTTTTTGGTACTAACATATTTATCTAAGTGCTAGAAACAATACCAAGAAAAGAAGATTGGAATTGGAGAAGAGTTGACAAAGTTTAGCCAACACTAGCTCGGCCTGGCACACCGGACTGTCCGGTGCCCCAGGCTGGCTTGGCGTCAACTAGGCGCTCTCGGGAAAAGAGGTGGGCGACGTGGCTATAATTCACCGGACTGTTCGGTGGTGCACCGGACTGTCCGGTGAGCCAATGGTGCCCGCGCCAACGATCGGCAGCGCAATTAGCGGGTGACACGTGGCCTGAGCCAACGGTTAGTTGGCGCACCAGACTATCTGGTGTGCACTGGACAGTGTCCGGTGAGCGAAGAGGACCGTTGATCCAACGGTCAGCTAAGCCCAATATGGAAGGAATCGCGCACCAGATAAGCTACAGGACCTGTTCGGTGGTGTACCGGACTGTCCGGTGCGCCACCCGACACAAAGAAAATATTGCCTTCCAAAAGGAATTCCAACGGCTCCTAGGCCCCTTGGGTCTATAAAAGGACTCCTAGGCGCCTCCAACATGGACACAAGTGCAGCCAACAATTGTATACATCATTTGGATCAATTCTCTCTCTCCCTCTCGTGTATATCTCTCTAGTTTGTGTGGAGGCAAAGCTATAAGCCTTTAGAGAGTGGAGAAGTACTGCTGAGAGCTAGAGCAAAGTCTTGAGCGCATTGTTACTCTGTCGGAGTGCTATCAAGAAGATTGTAAGCAGCCATGGTTGTTGTAACCAATATCAACATAGTGGAAGGCTCTATCTGTCATACTGACAGATCTGAGCAAACGGAGAAGGAGTTGAAATAGACTCCAAGCCTAGGTGTGGCTAACTCCAACGAGGACTAGGCAAGCATTTCAGGCTTGGCCGAACCTCAGGATAAATCCCTGCGTCTGTGTGCTCTGCTCTGTATTGTGTGCTAATTCTCTGTCTTACCTACTCTTTATATCTACACTTCAATACTTATTTGTGGTACAAGTTATATTTGAAGTGCAGGGCATTTTAAGACAGGATCTTCTATTCCGCTGCAACCTACTCAAAGGGTCCTTCATTCCACTTCGATCTAGCCTTCGAGTAGAGTAAGAATTTAAGTTTTAAAGTGATAATTATTATTCACCTATTCACCCCCCTCTAGGCGACATCCAGATCCTGTTCCCGAGCATAGGGAACTTTCAGTTGTGAACCCAGACGCACTCCACCCCGGCGCACCAAGATCGCTCTCTCGCACCTCGTCGACAGCGGTCCACAACGATGCTCTCACCAACTACTTCCTGGTCAACCCCGATATGCAGTCGGCGCTAGCAGAGCAGTGAATAAAAGGGGGAAAGGGGTCGTGGAGCCATCAGGGCTTTAATCCCCAGCGCCTAGAACGCCCTGCCCGCATTGCCCGGCCGAGCTGCGGGTGCAACGGCCCACGCCGAAGCCGCCGAAGCCGGAAGAAGAATAGTAGTCAAGGGCCCCACATGCTAGAGTAAGGGGATGGCTGGCGCGCGCGCTATGACCCTATGTGTCTGGGCCCAGGTGGTAGAGAAGGCTGTGCGCGAGCGCAGGCACAAGCAAGATGGGCTGCGCAGTTGGTAAAGAATGAATGGGCCGAAAACGAATAGCTGAGCCCATACTCCATTTTCTTTTTTATTATTTTCTATTTCTTATTTTCTTCCCTTCTAAATTCAATTTGAATTCAAATTTAAATTCGAACCTTGTGCCAATTTTATCCTCAAATTATATTGAGAATTTAAGAAATACCCCTTTTGGAAATATATCAATTTTCTTTATATTATATGCTCTCTTTTTCTTCTTTCCCTTTTTTAACTCTTCATCTCATTATTATTATATTTTTATTCATATTATTTTTGTATTAAATGCACAAACAAACTCAAACATGATGCAATGGCTTTCTCTTAGTAAGGAATTATGCTCTTTCACTTATGTTTAGTAACATGTCTCAAGAGGTAGATGGCAATACAAATACGGAGATCAACTCTTTTATAATTTGGGTATTACATCATGCTTCCTTAGTTGCCTTGATGCATAAGCTATCACTTTGCCTTCCTGCATCAAAACAAATCCAAGTCCCAAATGTGACGCATCACAATACACATCGAATCCCTTATGAATGTCGGGCATGACCAATACGGGTGCGATAGTTAGCCACTCCTTAAGTTCCTCGAAGCATTTCTGACAAGCTTCCATCCATTTGAAATCTTTACCTTTCTCTTGAAGTGTGGTAAGGGGTTTCACCAACTTAGAAAATCTTTGAATAAATCTTCTATAATATCCTGCTAATCCAAGGAAACTTTTACCTTTTGACACATCCTTCGGTTGCTTCCAATTCAGTATTTCACTGAACTTGCCTGGGTCTACTTTTATCCCACCATCAGTGATGATATGCCCTAGGAACGCAACTTCCTTTAGCCAAAAGTCGTAGTTCAAGAGTTTTGCATACAACTGGTGGTCATGGAGTTTCTGAAGACTAGCCTTAGGTGCTCCTCATGTATTTCTTCATTCGGTGAATACACTAGTATATCATCGATGAAGACAACCACAAATTTGTTGAGATATTCCATGAATAATTTATTCATCAGGTTCATAAAGTATGCAGATGCATTTGTCAATCCAAATGACATAACCAGAAACTCGTATAGTCCATATCTTGTGGTGAAGGCTCTTAGAGCCATCGTCAGGTCGAATATTCAGCTGATGATAACCCAACCTTAGATTCACTTTTGAGAATGCTGACTCCTCTCATTTGATCAAACAGATCATCAATCTGAAGTGTTGGGTACTTGTTATTAATGGCCACTTCATTGAGATCTCTATAATCGATAGACATCCTCCTAGAGCCATCCTTTTTATCCACAAAAAGTATGGGGGCTCCCCATGGTGATGAACTAGGCCAGATAAAGCCTTTCTTTAAAAGTTTTGCTATCTGCTTCTTGAGCTCACCTAAATCCTTAACATCCATCCTATAAGGCCTTTTAGAAATAGGTGTAGTGCCAGGTTTTAACTCAATGGAGAATTCTATATATCGATCATGCGGCATACCTAGTAACTCCTCTGGGAAAACGTCTAGGTATTCACAAACCACTCTGATGTCCTCTAGACACTTCTCTTCTACTTGATTTAGCATCATATCTACTTCAGCTGGCATGTTGACACTGACCTCAATCCTTTCTCCTTGCGAACTTTTCAAGGTAACCATTCTCTTGGCACAGGAGATTACTCTGTCACAACTCTTCAACCAGTCAAAACCAAGAATCATATTGATCCCACTAGACCTTCATATAACTAGGTTAACCAAGTACTCTATTCCCATAATCTTAAGGTTAACTTGAGGGCATGAGCATGTGGCGCTCATTTCACCTTCAAGTAAACTAATTAATAACTTCCTCTTTAGGGGATAACTTGGTATACTACATTTTTCCACAAAATGCTCCGTTATGAAGGAATCAGATGCTCTAGTATCAAATAAAACTGATGTAGGTACTGACTTGACAAGAAACATACCGAGCACCACATTAGCTCCTTCTGGAACCGATTCTACAGTCACGTGATTGACTCTGCCCTTACTCTAGTTCTGTTGTCCATTTCCTTGAGAGTAGCGGGAGGGTGCATTCTAGGTTGACCTCTGATTGTTAGTGGCTTGTGGTGTCTAAAAGTTCCTCTTAGAACATGCATTGGCATAATGTCTGTAACACACCTAGTGTTACGATAACTAAAATTTTGGCATGTCATCATCTGCACTTGCATTGACTTGTCTGATCTACCTAGAATGCATTCACTAGGTCAAATTTTGCAATGAGAGTGATATTGTGTGTAAAAGTATAGTATTTAGGTTAAGAACTTTGCTTAAGCCATGTGAGGAGGAATCGTCTCTTAAGCAAGTGACAAGTTGGTCGGAAGTATTAAAGTGCTAAAGGCAAGACTTAGAACCTAGAGCAACTTTGCTTTCAAAGGTAGGTCAAGTGGAAGAATCATTTGAGGAATTGGATTAACCTCAAAACCCTAAGTGAGATTTGAAAACCTTGTTTGGAATTGTGGATAAACAAAACAACTCCTAAACCAAGGACATTTTGGACATGAGCTCTATATATTAAAGTTGAATTTGATATTAAGGAGTCACCTGGCTTTTAGGAGGATGGATTGAGTTGATGAATCACTTCAAGAAAAGGGACCACATTTGAAATCCTAAACTAGTCCAAAAGTGGAATTCAAAATCTAGAAAGAATTGACTAAAAGTTCATATACCAAAGTTGTAGAGCTTGGAAAAGTGAACAACTTTCCTATTTGGAGATTTCCAAGTTGTATGGAAGAAATTGGAGTAATTTGCAAAAGTTTAGTTTTGATTCAAATTTTAAAAGCTAAAAATAATAACTATTAGCCAACTTTGGAATTAGTAACTTTTGGTCTATAAGGTTTGAAGATGATTGCTATAATAAAGTTATAGAGCTACATTAGGAGTGTAAGTGTGGTTAAGTAACCTGGCCTAAAGCTATTTGGAACTTAGAAAAAATTGGTCTAAAGTAGAGCTATCAGATATTATGGTTTTAGAATTAGTGTAGTTCATGGTCTGAATTTTTGTGTTTGATGTAAAATTTGGGCTTTGGTAGTTTGGAATCCTTCAGGTTCTAGCTATGGGTCACTATACCAAACTTGTAGAGCTTAGATAGGAGTATCAACTTTATTAAGCAACGTGTCCCTAAAACTATATGCAAATGGTAGAAAAGGTGGCCCAAAAGGTGTTGGCATATCTCTAAAGTTTTAGATGAGGAACAGTATCTGAAACTGAGTTCAGTATTGTGAGCGATGTTTGGAGTTCTTTTGTGGCTGATCTATGAGGTTTTGGGCTTTGATGTTTATAAAGAAATTAAAGACCATATGTTGGTGAGAAACTTTCCTTAAGTGGGTATAGCTTGATCCTGTATGAAAAGAGGAGTAAAATGCACCCAAAGATCAACTGCTAGGGACTTCTGTAACTGAACATGGTGCAGATCATTGAAACCTGAAATTCAGTGTTTGGTGCCCAGTTTGAAGTCCTTTTGTGACCAAATCATGGAGTTTTGGACTAAAGTCCCTGTAGCAAGTGTGAAGGCCATAGTAAGGGGAACAAGTTTCCTACAGGGAGATGGGGTTGGTGCTATGCAAAGTTTAGAGTAAAGTGTGCCTAAACTTCTTCTATCATTTAGGTGGGTTTAGCTAACTGAACAAATAGTGCAGTGTAGTGGCTGACTTTGGAAATAATATTAGCTCGATTTATTTGTTATTATTTATTTTTGTAAGACACTTCTGCTATGTAATAAAGTTTGTGATATTTATCTCTATATAATTGGTCATAGTATGTGTTGTTCTTCTTTGGCGCACATATGAAACACACCCGGGTTTGCTCCTTAAATCTGGATGTGACAAAAGTGGTATCACAGGAATGTTGACTGTAGGACAAAACCTAGATAGAGCTAGACAAAACCATTTACTCTGATTCTTTCGATACTTTTCTTGATCCTATCTCACCTTTTGGTTGTTCTACTCTAACTACTCTTATCTTTTCTACTCTATAAAGACAGAAAGGATTTCACACCTTGGAATCCTATATCTACGACTCCCTAAAGAGATAGGAGACCTAAGACAAAAAAATCTTTTATCGATATTTAAGTTTTTGAGTGTTTGTTCTGATGATAAAATGCTTGATTTGCTTCTTTGATTGAGTGAAATAGTATATTAGGGCATCCTAGCATGTACCACCATAGGGTAATATTAGTATTAAGTAGGTGACACCCTAATCTACTAAGCTATTATGACCCAAAAGATCATGACCTAAAAAGTTGGGTGTCTCATACTTATTAGTCTTATCTGTAAATCTATCTTACCATGTGTTTCTAGCCCAGATGGTCAATACCAGGAAGGGAGGCGGTATCAATCTACTTGCCGTATTCGTCGAAGGAGGGCAATTGTCAATCCACAGCCAGAGATGAATCCTCCTCCGAATCCTCCGCTAGCTGGGACAGATGTCGTGGTTGTCGCTCAAATGCAACTACTGCAGCAGATGGCTAACACCATGGTGGAGATGCAAGCTCAGATCCACCAAGATCGATAGCAGCCACCACCTCCACCACCACCAGCACCACCTAGGGATAAGCATCAGGAGTTTATGAGTCATAAGAAAACCACCTTCTCCAGCTCTCCAGATCCACTTCAGGCAGATGATTGGCTGAAGATAGTGGATAAAATGCTTAACATCACTCAGTGCATCAACAGAGAGAAGGTCCTCTATGCATCGGGTCACCTCACTGGCCCCGCTGCAGACTGGTGGGACTCTTATTGTGATGCTCACGTCGCTGCTGACACCATCGCATGGGCAGAGTTTTTCAATAATTTCAAGAATTATCATATTCCTGCTGGACTCATGCAGATCAAGAAGAAGGAATTCCTCTCCCTCAAGCAGGGGAATATAACAGTGAGTGAATACAAAGATAAATTCATTCAGCTGTCAAGGTATGCTTCAGAGGAAGTTGCCGATGATGAGAGGAAACAGGAAGTTCTGAGGGACTCTGATGAAGACATCCACACTACTGATGCATCTATACCAATACAAGTACCAATTTCTGGCCCCATTACTCGCGCGCTCGTGCTCGTCAACTCAACCATCAGGTGATTACACTCTTGAGTTCATGTCCATCATATTTAGACCATGGAGACCCGTGCACTCTTGTTTTGCTTAGGAATCAGGGAGAAGACCGAAAGGGAAAAGGATTTGAAACATGCTGGATTCGGACTGCAGAAGAACACCAACTTGTGACGGTCACCACGGTCAGATGCGGGCTCGGATTGGAATGTTCAAGCACAACGTGGAAAGCTTATCAAGTCTACTTTCATATGGATCCGGAATTATAGTCATATCTGTTCTGAGGCCGCCGTAATCATTGTTTTCTTACCGAGACATTTCCTGCCTTTTCTGCCCATGGTGCGCGTCGCCCTATTTTGGCCCAATGGGTCGTGTATCAAGCTAGGTCCATTAGGGACGCATCCTAGGGTTGCAGCATGACCCCAATACCCTTGTGGTCGTCCTCCCATGTTTATAAACCCCCTAGCCGCCACCAAGAACAGCGGGTTTTGTTTAGATCAAGTTTAGCTCTCGCTACTTGCTTGCAAGCGGCGTGCTAGTTCAGCCGCCCGTCTTCTTGTCTTCGGAACCCCACCATATTGGAGTTTGATTTTTAAACCAACATTTAGATCTGGTAATTCAGTACTTGTTCTACTTGTTCTTGCTAGTTCTTCGATTGCTTGCAGGACGAGTGCCCTAGTGGCCAGGGTGTCACTCTCCACAAGATCGTGACAGCCATAGGAGGTGGTGTATCGGTTGCTAAGGCGCAGCGTCTTTGGAAGGCTGTAGTCGGGCCGTGAACGTCGTCTCCTCCCCCAATCGAGTTATTCCACACCCTCTCATCGAAAGATCGGGCAATCACCCAACGGGTGCACATCAGTTGGTAATCAGAGCAAGGTTTATCGGTGAGAGATTTACTTTTCTTCGCTGTTTTCTTATCTCCTATAGTCCAGAAAAAGCCAAAAAAAATAGTAGATTAGTTTTACCGCAATCCTATAAACCATTGAGCATTTACTAGTACTACTTAGCTAGGGCTTGTTGAGTTTTTGGTTGCATCGGTTGTGTCGAGTTGCTGGTCTTAGTTTATTCCTTTAGAGTTTTGAGTTCTACCACGTTTTGGTCACCACGAGATCCACCATCACCATAAACATCTCTGGTTCGTTTTGCCACCACGGATACATCTCATGTCCGATTTGGAAGTTTAAATACAATCTGGAAAGCTTATCTTATCTTCTTTCCAACGGATCTGACCTTATCTCAAAATTCGTTCTGAGCGCTCCGCAATCATCGTAGAGATTTCTGGACTTTCTATATTAACAAGATTTGTTAAATCTGATTTAAAGGGGCTGTTAGCAATATCTTTATTGTTTGGGTTGTCATAGTGAAAAAAGGGTTTAGGTCCCTGCAAAAAAAAACAGAAGAAGAAGAAAAGAAAGAATAGAAAAGAAAAAAGGAAAAGAAGAAGAAGGGGGATGAATCTCTAAATCTGTTGTTTCTCTTTGTGCTGTGCTAGTTGTTCTTTTTCAGTGACTACCTTTGTCCTAGGCTCACGTCTCTAGCATGGTTTAGCCTAGGACCAGCACAGTACCACCGTTGAACGATTATTCAGCTTGCTTTTGTAACTAACGTGGTACTAGTGTATTCCTTGCTTCAGCCCACCTACAACTCTACATATTTCGACTACAGTTTGACAGGTCGTGTTGCTGCGGCACCGATACACTTATTCCATGGTTGCAGACTTGTTGGTTACTGACCCCTCCTGTTGTGCAAGGTAAGAATTGGTAAGAGCTTGTGTGGCAGGTTGAGAGTGAGCGCCTTGCAGTAGCTACATCCTAATAGTTGTAGAGTTTTTATTCCTTCACGTTTTTTTCTTGTTGCCTGTGTTCGTCTAACCATGGCAGGATTGGAGGTTGATGATGCTTCTCGTAATATGCCACACTCTCCTCGCACCAAGGGTATCATACAACACTTTGTAAGGCTGGTGAAGACGCACACGGAAGGTCTTGATAATGACATGCAGGTGACGAATGAAAAGATGGGGCAATTGGAGGCCACACAGATCGACACAAACACCAAACTTGCAAATGTGGAAATGACAGTTGCTCATATTGACAAGAGCCTTGTGCACTCTTGAGGCGATTTGATGAGATGCATGCTAATACCAATGGTGGGCGTGATGAGGGCGCCGAAGGTAACTGGGATGACTATGTTGCTGATACTGAACAAGATGACCAAGAAGCACCTAATCGCCGGCGACTACGTACTAACCGTAGAGGTATGGGTGGTTTTCGCCGACGTGAGGTACATGGTAATGATGATGCTTTTAGTAAGGTTAAATTTAAAATACCTCCTTTTGATGGTAAATATGACCCTGATGCTTACATTACTTGGGAGATTGCGGTTGATCAAAAGTTTGCATGCCATGAATTTCCTGAGAATGCGCGGGTTAGAGCTGCTACTAGTGAGTTTACTGAATTTGCTTCTGTTTGGTGGATAGAACATGGTAAGAAGAATCCTAATAACATGCCACAAACTTGGGATGCGTTGAAACGGGTCATGCGGGCTAGATTTGTTCCTTCTTATTATGCACGTGATATGTTAAACAAGTTGCAACAATTGAGACAGGGTACTAAAAGTGTAGAAGAATATTATAGGAATTACAAATGGGTATGCTGCGTTGTAACATAGAGGAGGGTGAGGAATCAGCTATGGCTAGATTTTTGGGCGGGTTAAATAGGGAAATTCAGGACATCCTTGCTTATAAAGATTATGCTAATGTAACCCAATTGTTTCATCTTGCTTGCAAAGCTGAAAGGGAAGTGCAGGGACGACGTGCTAGTGCAAGGTCTAATGTTTCTGCAGGAAAATCTACACCATGGCAACAGCGCACGACTACGTCCATGACCGGCCGTACACCAGCACCAACTCCCTCGCCAAGTCGACCAGCACCCCCGCCTTCCTCCGGCGACAAACCACGTGCATCTTCCACAAATTCAGCAACCAAATCTGCCCAGAAACCAGCAGGTAGTGCCTCTTCAGTAGCCTCCACGGGTAGAACAAGAGATGTTCTGTGTTATCGAAGCAAGGGCTATGGACACGTGCAGCGTGATTGTCCTAATCAGCGTGTTTTGGTGGTAAAAGACGATGGTGGGTATTCCTCTGCTAGTGATTTGGATGAAGCTACACTTGCTTTGCTTGTGGCTGATGATGCAGGCACTAAGGAACCACTCGAAGAACAGATTGGTGCAGATGATGCAGAGCATTATGAGAGCCTCATTGTACAGCGTGTGCTTAGTGCACAAATGGAGAAGGCAGAGCAGAATCAGCGACATACGTTGTTTCAAACAAAGTGTGTCATTAAGGAGCGTTCATGTCGTTTGATCATTGATGGTAGCTGCAACAACTTGGCTAGCAGCGACATGGTGGAGAAGCTTGCACTTACGACCAAACCGCACCCGCATCCATATCACATTCAATGGCTCAACAATAGTGGTAAGGTCAAGGTAACCAAGCTGGTACGAATTAATTTTGCTATTGGTTCATATCGTGATGTTGTTGACTGTGATGTTGTGCCTATGGATGCTTGTAATATTCTGCTAGGTAGACCATGGCAATTTGATTCAGATTGTATGCATCATGGTAGATCAAATCAATATTCTCTCATACACCATGATAAGAAAATTATTTTGCTTCCCATGTCCCCTGAGGCTATTGTGCGTGATGATGTTGCTAAAGCTACCAAAGCTAAAACTGAGAACAACAAGAATATTAAAGCTGTTGGTAATAACAAAGATGGGATAAAATTGAAAGGACATTGCTTGCTTGCAACAAAAACTGATGTTAATGAATTATTTGCTTCCACTACTGTTGCCTACGCCTTGGTATGCAAGGATGCTTTGATTTCAATTCAAGATATGCAGCATTCTTTGCCTCCTGTTATTACTAACATTTTGCAGGAGTATTCTGATGTATTTCCAAGTGAGATACAGAGGGGCTGCCACCTATACGAGGGATTGAGCACCAAATTGATCTTATTCCTGGTGCATCTTTGCCGAATCGTGCGCCATATAGGACAAATCCAGAGGAAACAAAAGAAATTCAGCGACAAGTGCAAGAACTACTCGACAAAGGTTACGTGCGTGAGTCTCTTAGTCCGTGTGCTGTTCCGGTTATTTTAGTGCCTAAAAAAGATGGAACATGGCGTATGTGTGTTGATTGTAGGGCTATTAATAATATCACGATACGGTATCGACACCCTATTCCACGTTTAGATGATATGCTTGATGAATTGAGTGGTGCCATCGTCTTTTCTAAAGTTGATTTGCGTAGTGGGTACCACCAGATTCGTATGAAATTGGGAGATGAATGGAAAACTGCTTTCAAAACTAAGTTCGGATTGTATGAGTGGTTAGTCATGCCTTTTGGGTTAACTAATGCACCTAGCACTTTCATGAGATTAATGAACGAGGTTTTGCGTGCCTTCATTGGAAAATTTGTGGTAGTATACTTTGATGACATATTGATCTACAGCAAATCTATGGATGAACATGTTGATCACATGCGTGCTGTTTTTAATGCTTTACGAGATGCACGTTTATTTGGTAACCTTGAGAAGTGCACATTTTGCACCGATCGAGTTTCGTTTCTTGGTTATGTTGTGACTCCACAGGGAATTGAGGTTGATCAAGCCAAGGTAGAAGCGATACATGGATGGCCTATGCCAAAGACTATCACACAGGTGCGGAGTTTCCTAGGACTTGCTGGCTTCTATCGCCGTTTTGTGAAGGACTTTAGCACCATTGCTGCACCTTTGAATGAGCTTACGAAGAAGGGAGTGCATTTTAGTTGGGGCAAAGTACAAGAGCACGCTTTCAACGTGCTGAAAGATAAGTTGACACATGCACCTCTCCTCCAACTTCCTGATTTTAATAAGACTTTTGAGCTTTGAATGTGACGCTAGTGGAATTGGATTGGTGGTGTTTTGTTACAAGAAGGCAAACCTGTTGAATATTTTAGTGAAAAATTGAGTGGGTCTGTTCTAAATTATTCTACTTATGATAAGGAATTATATGCTCTTGTGCGAACCATTAGAAACATGGCAGCATTATTTGTGGCCCAAAGAGTTTGTATTCATTCTGATCATGAATCTTTGAAACATATTCGTAGTTAAGGAAACTTAACCGTAGACATGCTAAGTGGGTTGAATTTATCGAATCGTTTCTTATGTTATTAAGCACAAGAAAGGAAAAGAGAATATCATTGCTGACGCTTTGTCTAGGAGATATACTTTGCTGAATCAACTTGACTACAAAATCTTTGGATTAGAGGACGATTAAAGACCAATATGTTCATGATGCTGATTTTAAAGATGTGTTGCTGCATTGTAAAGATGGGAAAGGATGGAACAAATATATCGTTAGTGATGGGTTTGTGTTTAGAGCTAACAAGCTATGCATTCCAGCTAGCTCCGTTCGTTTGTTGTTGTTACAGGAAGCACATGGAGGTGGCTTAATGGGACATTTTGGAGCAAAGAAAACGGAGGACATACTTGCTGGTCATTTCTTTGGCCCAAGATGAGAAGAGATGTGGTGAGATTGGTTGCTCGTTGCACGACATGTCAAATGGCGAAGTCACGGTTAAATCCACACGGTTTGTATTTGCCTCTACCCGTTCCTAGTGCTCCTTGGGAAGATATTTCTATGGATTTTGTGCTGGATTGCCTAGGGACTAGGAAGGGACGTGATAGTGTGTTGTGGTTGTTGATAGATTTTCTAAGATGGCACATTTCATACCATGTCATAAAACTGACGATGCTACTCATATTGCTGATTTGTTCTTTCGTGAAATTGTTCGCTTGCATGGTGTGCCCAACACAATCGTTTCTGATCATGATGCTAAATTTCTTAGTCATTTTTGGAGGACTTTGTGGGCAAAATTGGGGACTAAGCTTTTATTTTCTACTACATGTCATCCTCAAACTGATGGTCAACTGAAGTTGTGAATAGAACTTTGTCTACTATGTTAAGGGCAATTCTAAAGAAGAATATTAAGATGTGGGAGGACTGTTTGCCTCATGTTGAATTTGCTTATAATCGATCATTGCATTCTACTACAAGATGTGCCCATTTCAGATTGTATATGGTTTGTTGCCTCGTGCTCCTATTGATTTAATGCCTTTGCCATCTTCTGAAAAACTAAATTTTGATGCTACTAGGCGTGCTGAATTGATGTTAAAACTGCATGAAACTACTAAAGAAAACATAGAGCGTATGAATGCTAGATATAAGTTTGCTAGTGATAAAGGTAGAAAGGAAATAAATTTTGAACCTGGAGATTTAGTTTGGTTGCATTTGAGAAAGGAAAGGTTTCCTGAATTACGAAAATCTAAATTGTTGCCTCCAGCCGATGGACCGTTTAAAGTGCTAGAGAAAATTAACGACAATGCATATAGGCTAGATCTGCCTGCAGACTTTGGGGTTAGCCCCACATTTAACATTGCAGATTTAAAGCCCTACTTGGGAGAGGAAGTAGAGCTTGAGTCGAGGACGACTCAAATGCAAGAAGGGGAGAATGATGAAGACATCCACACTACTGATGCATCTATACCAATACAAGTACCAATTTCTGGTCCCATTACTCGCGCTCGTGCTCGTCAACTCAACCATCAGGTGATTACACTCTTGAGTTCATGTCCATCATATTTAGACCATGGAGACCCGTGCACTCTTGTTTTGCTTAGGAATCAGGGAGAAGACCGAAAGGGAAAAGGATTTGAACATGCTGGATTCGGACTGCAGAAGAACACCAACTTGTGACGGTCACCACGGTCAGATGCGGGCTCGGATTGGAATGTTCAAGCACAACGTGGAAAGCTTATCAAGTCTACTTTTCATATGGATCCGGAATTATAGTCATATCTGTTCTGAGGCCGCCGTAATCATTGTTTTCTTACCGAGACATTTCCTGCCTTTTCTGCCCATGGTGCTGCGTCACCCTATTTTGGCCCAATGGGTCGTGTATCAAGTTAGGTCCATTAGGGACGCATCCTAGGGTTGCAGCACAACCCCAATACCCTTGTGGTCGTCCTCCCATGTTTATAAACCCCCTAGCCGCCACCAAGAACAGCGGGTTTTGTTTAGATCAAGTTTAGCTCTCGCTACTTGCTTGCAAGCGCGCGTGCTAGTTCAGCCGCCCGTCTTCTTGTCTTCGGAACCCCACCATATTGGAGTTTGATTTTTAAACCAACATTTAGATCTGGTAATTCAGTACTTGTTCTACTTGTTCTTGCTAGTTCTTCGATTGCTTGCAGGACGAGTGCCCTAGTGGCCAGGGTGTCACGCTCCACAAGATCGTGACAGCCATAGGAGGTGGTGTATCGGTTGCTAAGGCGCAGCGTCTTTAGAAGGCTATAGTCGGGCCGTG
Organism: Zea luxurians; assembly: GCA_029449295.1. Taxonomy (NCBI): domain Eukaryota; kingdom Viridiplantae; phylum Streptophyta; class Magnoliopsida; order Poales; family Poaceae; genus Zea; species Zea luxurians. Next base: position 11,435,951 of record JAOPSE010000042.1, read on the forward strand.
AACGTCGTCTCCTCCCCCAATCGAGTTATTCCACACCCTCTCATCGAAAGATCGGGCAATCACCCAACGGGTGCACATCAGACTCATTGGGCCACACCAGTACCAGTTGATGTCTCATACCTTTCCATCTTTCCAGAAGCTTCTGGACAAGGCCATAGCTCTTGAACACAAACGTGTTCAGCTTGGTGAGATGAAGAGGAAGGCCATCACCCAGGGCCAGGGGAGTAGCATCATTCGTCCTCGCTTTGCTCCATCTCAGGGCACACCAGCTCGTTCTGGAGGAGGGCAGAAGTCTTACCAGCGCCCTACTCAGCAGACACCTTAGGCCACCCCTTAGACTCTGCGTCCTCGTTAGGCTACCCCCACTAGCACCCTGGCGAGACCTGCTGGCCAGAACACCGCTACGGGCACCACATGCTTCAAGTGTGGTGAGGTTGGGCATTATGCAAATGCTTGTCCTAAGAGGAACCCCAACACACCAGCTCGAGGCAGTAATCAGGGGAAGCAGAATCAGACTCCAACTAACAACAACGGGTTCAATATTGCTAGAGTTAACCAAATCAGTGTTGAGGCTACCGCTGATGGTTCTGAAATTGCTATTGATGCGTTCCTTATTAATTCAGTTCCCACAACTATATTATTTGATTCTAGAGCTACGCATTCGTTCATTTCTGCTCATTATGTCAATACACATGAATTACCTCTTCACACTATAAGGAAAATGGACCCTGGGCCATCTGGCTCAAAAGGTTTTGGTGTTTGATGATCAACATAGCCTGTGGACTAATGTGTTTGCTAGTGTTTATATTTGTAGTTTACACGATGTTAAAATTGAGGAAAGCAAAACCTAAAATAAGAAATTATGAAGATCACACGTGAAGATCAAAGAATATCAAGTAAAGTCCAAGAAACGAAGAAATGTGTTGCCCACTAGCGGACTGTCCGGTCTAGGACACCAGACTGTCTGGTGCCACACGCCGGACTATCCAGTGCACCAGGGAACAGTAGCCCAACAACTAGTTCCTAGTGGCACTGTGGAGAAAAGCCACCAGACTATCAGTTGTAAAAGCCTGCAGCGCCAACGGTCACCTGCTATGTCAGATCCAATGGCTACGCGCACTAGACAGGGGCACTGGACTGTCCGGTGTGCCTCAGAGAGCAACAACTTTTCTCCAACGGCTAGATTTGAGTTGGGGCCTATATATACTTCACCTAACCGGCTATTTCAAGGTGTGAGAGCCCAAGCAACATACCAAGGAATATTGTAGACATTTCCAAGTGCTCAAACACCCAAGTGCTTAATAGAATCACTCGATGATTAGTGTAGGTGCATTACAAAGTGCTTAGGTTAGTTAGACCGCATTAGTGCTTGCTGTAGATGAATCCTAGTTAGTTGAGTGAGTTTAGAAAAACCACACAACCCCTCGGCTCTTGCGTGAGTCGTTGTAATTGTACCGAGTGGGGCTAGAGTCGTGCGAGACCGTGACAATCGAGTTTGTGTCACAGTCGCCACCATGTACCGGAGGGAACGAGGCCCACGACGTTTTGGCCGGAAGCTCAATAGTGGAGACAGCGGGGAGCGTCTGAGAGGAGCTAGAAGCGGAGCACCACTTGAGCGTGGAGAAGGCCCGCGACTCTCTACGGAGTTACTCGACCGTGGTGCTTGGCCCTCGCGTGGGCTACCCTTTATGTAGGGGCACCAATGAGGATTAGTCGGGACCTTGCATGGTTCCGGATACCTCGATAAAAATACCGGCGTCATCCACGAGAGTTTGCATATCTACCTTGCTCTTTACCTTTCGCATTTACATTAAGTATTTAAGTTTCAATCTTGTCTTTTGTTTAGATTATTTAGATTGAAACTTAGCCTTTGCGGTATAGATAGCAACACTTAGACAAAACCTAGTTTGCAATTCTAGATTATTTATTTGCATAGGTTTTGCTCTAGGATTTATTTGTGGCCTAGTTTAGAGAAAGTTTTAGAAGTCTGAATTCACCCCCTCTTAGGCATCATCGTTTCCTTCAATTGGTATCAGAGCCTGATTTGGCTCATTTGAAATGTTTTAGCTTCACCGCTAATCGAGCCAACACTTTTTAGAGGAAGGGGATGGATACCCATAGGACACCACACTTCGATGGCACTAACTTCGCATATTATAGTGCTAGAATGGCTTGTTACCTAGAGGTCGTTGATCTAAGTGTTTGGAGAGTCACTCATGATAGGATGAAACCACCCAAAAATCCTGAGAAACCCACCACAAGTGAGGAAAAAGAAATTCATTTAAATGCTAGAGCCAAAAATTGCTTGTATGAATAATCAAGTTTTTGCATTAAAACAACTAATGAGATTTGGCTAAAATTGCATGAGCTCCATGACAGCACATCCAATGTCCGTGAGCAAAAACGTTGCCTAGTTTTAAATGAGTACAATTCGTTTGCCATGAAATAAAATGAGCTTGTTAGAGAAATGTATTCTCATTTAAATCTAATCATCAATGAGCTTAATTCTATTGGCATTAATAAGCTAGGTAATATAGACATTATGAGGAAGATTATATCCCTACTACCACAACAAAGATATGGGAGCATCATCACCATTCTTCACAATATGGAGGACTTGAGTCAAATGACCCCGACCACTGTGATTGGTAAAATTGCAGTATTTGAAATGTCGTGAAAAATGAGTCGACAAGAGGAGCCAACTTCTTTAAGACCATATGCTTTTGCATGTGATGAAAGGAAAGGCAAAAAGAAGGCTCCCACTCCAAGTTCCTCAAGTGAAGAAGAGGAGGAAGAAGAAAGTGATGATGATGACGATAATCAACCATCAACATCATCCTCTGAGGATGAAGAAACGATCCGACACGTTAGAAAGGTAATGGGATGATTCACAAGATTAATCTAATGGGTGTGCCCCTGCGGGTCGAGGACCTTCTCTTTAATACTGACAGGAAAAAGCAAAGAAAGAAAGGATGCTTCGCATGCGGGGAGAAGGGCCACTTTAGGGACAGCTGTCCAAATATGGCTAAACCCACAAAGGGGAGGAGCAAAGGCAAGGCGCTTACAAGTATCAAAACTTGGGATGACTCTTCAAGCGAAGATGAACCTCCAAGGACTCGTAGCCATCGATCCTCATCACGCTTATCACGGTCATCACGCAAGTGCCTTATGGCAAGAGGTAAAATGAATATTCCATCCTCTAGTGATGATAGCAGTAGTGATGATGAAGGTGGGGGAAAGCCCTCCTTAGATGAGCTTGCGGAAGTCGTTAAATTTTTTGAGGATGTATGCAATAAACAAAAGGCTCAACTTAAAACTTTGAAAAATAAGTTGATTAGCTCTCAAGATGATTATAAATGTCTGCTAGAAAATTTGAAACATTTGCAAATTTAAATTGTGACCTATCAACCAAAATTGAGCAATTAGAGTCTAATGCTACAATCTCAGCTACCGATGATAGCCTTATTAAAAAGAATGAAAAACTTAAGGCTAAGTTAGCTAGCTCCCAAGAAGCCATTGAAAACTTGCTAAGGAAAATGAAAATTCGTAGCATACACAATAATGAGCTAACTACTAAGCTAGAAAACATTGGTAGCACTCCAGGAGTATCTTTGGTTGAAATACCTGAAATTATTAAGAAAGATGCTTCTACTTCTTGCTTTGATTTAATTGATGGTTCTAACCCCTGCAATCAAGTTCTTGTTAAGAATGTTGTTATAGAAACATGTTCAGATGAGATTGGAATGGAGAATGAGCAATTAAAGCAAGAGGCGGCTCGCCCTGGCAAGGCTTTGTATGACAAGAAAGGCAAAGCCAAACAAATCCAACCTCCTCAGGATAACACCACTGCGCGAGTGAACAAGCCTATGGAGGGAGAAACTGTGATTTGTAGGCTATGCCACAAGGAAGGCCACAAGTCTTACCAATGCAAGGTGAAGACCGGGGATAAGAAAAAGCCAACAAGCAAAATCTCCAACACCTACATCAACAAGGTGGGCAAAAAGGCTGCTACACCATATTTAATCAAGAAGAAAAAGAATGGAAAGGTGATAGCAATCAAGGCCAACAAGCAAGCCAACAAAGAAAAGGGGGCCAAACGCATCTGGGTGCTAAAAGAAATTATCTCAACCATGAAAAGCACCAAGAAGGTTTGTATCCCAAGAGGGAAGTGAGAAGTCCGAAGGAATTCGGGGAATTTGGAGACTTGGAAAATTTAGGATGTATATCATGGGATGCATCGTATTGTATCAAGTCTATTTCCAAGTGAGTTAGTGAATACTTTGGACCCAAATTCCCACCCATGACTAAGGTAACTAGATTTATTGTATTTCTTGTGTTTAGATATGCATATCGATTCTCATGTATCTAGTTTTTACCTTACATGCCTAGTTTTACATGATGTATTTTTCTTTAAATTAAAATTACATGCATATTAGGTCAATCATATGGTAGGAATGCTTGTGATCAAATCATATTCTTGAGCAAACCTACATGTTTTAAAAAGATTAGCTAAACACGGCACATAGCTTACTTAACATTCTAAGTAAATGATATTCCAATTGGTATTTGTATATGACATATTCTACAATTTATATCCCCCAAATACTTCAATTGGTATAATTTAACTTATATGTGCCAAAGCTCAGATTACAGATAATTTGCCCCTCTTGATTTCAAAATCTAGTGCATGTCTCCTACAAGTATTCAGAACTTGTATGCACACTTTCAGGGAGAGGTTACTCTATAATCTAAGTCTTTGAGACTAATGCATGTTTTCAAGTCTATTATATGTAGTAGTCTCATTGAAGGAAATGGAGTCCTCGGAGAAAGACAATAAGCTTCCACTGCAAATCTACAAGTAGTTTCATGTCTCACATGGCTACAATTGGTATCATTTACATGTCTTCTCCAGTTTTTTTATTAGACTACATTTTATATCTTATACTTCCCATGTTGCTAAATACATATGTTGTCAAAATATATCTATTACCTATGAATAAGGGAAGTTAGTCTAATCAATTCCTGTCTTGTACCTCTATTTTTCATATGTTTTTCCTAAGTAGACGATCTCCGACAGGGGGAGTATTTCTTCGTCTATGTCAAAAGGGGAGAATATTCTTTCAAAAGGAGAACACTCGTTTAGGGGGAGTAATCTTATAGTGCTTCTATTAATAAATCTTTTAAGAGGGAAAGTAATATTTGCTTCCTATATGCTTTTAATGTCTTCCTTTTCGGTGGTTGGTGCCAAAGGGGGAGAAGTTTCAGGGACCAAAGCAATGAAAATTATATCAAACACCAAACACCACCAAATTAAAATTATAATTTTTTATCTTGCAAGTGGTTTTGGTTCTTTGGTCTAAATTAGGAAGTAAGTGAATTGTGGAGTTAGGGGGAGGCTTAAGTCCATAATCTCACTTTGAGGGGACACACATGCATCCTAGCAAGTAGATTGCATATTTTCATCTAAATGTTTGTTATATTTGCTTGCTTTGGTTGTGTTGTCATCAATCACCAAAAGGGGGATATTGTAAGGAAAATGGACCCTGGGCCATCTGGATCAAAAGGTTTTGGTGTTTGATGATCAACATAGCCTGTGGACTAATGTGTTTGCTAGTTTTTTGCTAAAAGTGACTTGTACTAAGGAATTGAGGAAAGAAACACCTCAGAAGAAGACATTTTGAAGATCACAAGTGAAGATCAAAGAATATCAAGTAAAGTCCAAGAAACGAAGAAATGTGTTGCCACTGGTGAACTATCCGGTCGAGGAAACCAGACTGTCCGGTGGCACACCGGATTGTCTGGTGCGACATGCTGGACTGTCCGGTGCACCAGGGAACATTAGCCCAACGGCTAGTTCCTGGTGGCACTGTGAAGAAAAGCCACCAGACTATCCGGTGTGACACCGGATTGCCCGATGTAAAAGCCTGCAGCGCCAACGGTCAACTGCTATGTCAGATCCAGTGGCTAGGCGCACCGGACAGGGGCACCGGACTGTCCGGTGCCTACCACCAAATTGTCCGATGTGCCGCAGAGAGAAACAATTTTTCTCCTATGGCTAGATTTGAGTTGGGGCCTATATATACTTCACCTAACCGGCCATTTCAAGGTGTGGGAGCCCAAGCAACTTACCAAGGCATATTGTAGACATTTTCAAGTGCTCAAACACCCAAGTGCTTATAGAATCACTCGGTGATTAACGTAGGTGCTTTGAGAAGTGCTTAGGTTAGTTAGACCGCATTAAAATGAGAATGTAAAACAAAAAATAAGAAAAAGAAAAGAAAAAGGAAATTTAAAACCTAAAATAGCTAGGCATGCTGCTTCACTTTGGCACACTTGAGCAGGCGACCCACCCCGACCCAGCTAAGCTCCACTCGGCCACGCCATCCCTGCTCCAACAGGCGGACCCCACGTGACAGCGACACAACCATGCTTGGCATAGGACATTGTGAGTCTGGAAGTCGGGCCCATTGTGTCAGCGGCCCCATTTCTCAACTGTGGCAGACAGGCGGTGCGCGTGGGTTGTTTGGATCTCCCGCGATCCTCGCGTATAGCTGGTTGTGGCCTAGCTAGGGGGCTCCTTCTCCAGCTATATAGGTTAGCCATGTCCTCCTGGTGCCATTGTCGTACCCTAACCACCATCATCGCGAGGGAGGGAGCACACCGTGGACCTAGGGGAAGAAGTGGGCAGCACCGTCATTGATCCGTGATTGGAGACACCATCGACCTCAGTGATTGAAGACGTGGGAGCTTTCCGAGGGTTCTCGCGACCTCCCCAACCCCAAAGCTGAACCAAGCGCCGCTTGATTGCTCGCTAGAATCATGGTCCATGGCGAATTTGTTGTGCCTCGTCGTGGCACACTTCTACCACCCAATTGTTGGTAAGGACCTCCTAGACTAGTTCACCTCCGTCACCTCTTTGCGTCGAACCAGTCTATTTGGAGTCCAGTGCATGGGCACGGGATAACCGGGCACTCCGATGAGGCCCCCACCGTGCAACTGGGCTGCGCCGCTGCAGCTCAGGGTCGGTTTGGGGGCGATGCAGCCGATAGCATTGATCGACTGGTGGAGGGCCTAGATTAGAAGTAGCGCACCCGTTCGGACAGAGTCAATCCTAGTGGTTGGATCTTGATCGGACGAATCTGTGTGGGTCGCGGGTGTTTAAAATCTGAACCGTAAGACACGGATCAGGCGGCGCAGCCTGGGTTACTTACCGGTTTGGTGTGAGTCGGATCTAATTTGGACCGTCGGTGTTAGATCAGATGGCTCGCATGGTACAATACCCCTTCAGTCGCCACTTTTTATAAAAGAATCCTCTGGTTTGTTTAGAATTAACCCGGCGTCCCATCGCCGTGGTAGGATTTTGATTAGGGTCCCTGGAATTTACGAAACAATCCCTGGCTTTAATAAAGTAAATCTGAAATTCGGTTTTTACTATAGAAACAATTCTAAAAGCTTAGATAAATCATAACTTGTTCGTTTTAGCTCCAATTTGACTCGTTCCAGTTGCGTTGGACTCATATTAATGTTGTCTACACTGTAGTGACCTTATTTTATCATGTAAATTGTTGTAAAAAAATAAGTACCTAATTTGTTTAGTCTATGTTTATTAAATTAACCTAGATAAACATGTTGATGAGGACATCACCTGCAACATGAGTATGACTACACCAGCAGCACCTCCACATCAAGCGCCACTTCCTTCATTAGTTGGGCCAATCACTCGGGCCCGTGCTAGAGATCTTAACTTCGTCATGCTACTAAAGAATGAGGGCCCAGAAGAATAGACGACCAGCCCAACTGCGGCCCATAGTGGACGACCTAGGGTTGCGTTTTCCTACTTTGGCCACCACTAGGGGCTGGGCCCCCTCTCTCTATTTAACCAGGAGCTACGCCTCCTTTGTTCTTTGAGTTTTGTTTTACGTTAGCTTTAGCTACTCTCGAACACGCGCATATCAGCGCTGTCTTCGTGTATTCAGAACTCCACCCTCGAGTCATAAATTAGATTGCTCGCATCTTTTTATTGTTCGTTCTTCGATTGCGCACAGGAAACGATCTTCGTGATCAGGCCGATCTCGCATTAGCAAGGTCGGTAACCACAGGGAGTTGGTTCAACGATTGCATTGGCGCCTCGGGCTTGCTCGTCGTAGTCGGATCGCAAGGGTCATCTTCTGCCAAATTGGAATTATCTCCACTCACCGAAAGATCGGGCACCTCAGCTATATCAAGTGGTATCAGATTTCCAGGTTCATAGGTGAGTTTATCGAGTGTTTTTTTCTCTCCTACAGTCCACAAAACCACATAAAAATTCAGGTTAGACCTTATCCCAGCACCATTTTGAGTCACGCACTTTCTTTCAATAATCTGCATTATTGAATTTGTGTGCTTTCACGTCATTTGTTGTTGGTTGCATTGTGTTTTTTTCACCATCCTTCTTTCTTCCACCATTCAAACCCTAGCACGCCACCACCATCTCCCGTTTGATCATGCCACAAATCGAGTCAACGCTGCTTCCTTGTTTTTCTCCTTCGGTTACGTAAAAAAACAGAAACAAAAGAAAAAAAAAGAAAATGAAAGAAAAAGGATAGAACCAAAGAACAAACAAAAAAAGAAAGGAGAAAGGATACAAAGCGGTTGTCTCATCTCGGTCGTTTTAAACATAACTTGAGGTACCTTCCTTAAACCGGGTATAACTTTTCCCTCGGTTGTTTTTTATAGGAGCTTGTTGACACCATTCTGAGGCCAGCCAAACTCGCCTATGGCCTGTTTGGTTTTGATAAAATTGTCAAAAAAATTCAGGAAAATAAAGAAAAAAATTCATCAAAGCTCTTGCATGCTTTTCAGAGAACTTGCTCTTGTTCTGTAGACCACATCTGATCTCTGTTTTAGGTGAAACTTGGTGTAGCTCCTATTTTGTTGCTTCTTGTGCTGAGAAAAATATCAAAAAATCATACAAAAAAGAAAAACAAAATCACCTGTGATTCCTACTAGTGCCTTTTTGGCCTCGCTAGTACAATATTTACGGTACTGCCATTCTGCTAGTTCCATCTGTCCTTTGCACTTGTGGCCAGCAATATAGTTTCGTGTTTTGCACTATAATTCAACTTTGCATTATTGTTTTAATCGTGCTAATCCTTGACTTGAGTGCAGCCTACCCAGAACTCCACATATTTGTACGACGAGCAGGTTTATGTTTCTTCAAGCAATCGCTCATCCAATCTTTCACCAGTTCCACCTGTTGGTTGCAGTTCACCCCTGTGGCTTGGTAAGAACGGATAAGAACTTGATAACAGCATTCCATTGAGCGAGTTGTCACCATTATTCCCCTATTGTCATTGGTTTTTCTCCTTTTGGTGTTTTGGTGTTTGCGCTAACTATGGCAGGAGCACACGACACAGTGGATGTCCAGTTGCAGGAAGTAAGGGGACAAGTTGATGGACTTGCTGCTGACATTAGGACGATACATGAACGGCTTGATTCAACGGTCACTTCGACGACCACACGTTTCAACTAGCTTGACCTTGCTCAAACGGCGACTCACACCACACTCGACACCATCCTGGCACGCCTTGATGTGTTGACCACAAAGATGGAGCAGGACTACGGCGGTGACACTGAGCAGGACGATGGAGATCGTCGTGGTCGTGCACATCGTGTGGTTCGACATCCCCCTAATGACTTATTTGCTAAGATTAAATTTAAAATTCCATCTTTTAATGGTAAATATGATCCTGCTGCATATCTTGATTGGAAATTGGAGGTAGAACAAAAATTTTCATGCCATGATATTCCTGCTAATAGCCAAGTGAAGGCTGCCATTAGTGAATTTACTGATTTTGCTTTAATTTGGTGGCGTGAGTATAAACAAAAACTTCCCATTAACAGTGTCACTACTTGGACCCAATTAAAAACTGCCATGCGCCACAGATTTGTTCCTTCCTATTATGCCCGTGATTTTCTTAACAAAATGCAGCGTTTTCAACAAGGTTCACAATCTGTTGAGGAATATTACCAGGAGTTACAAAAGGGTATGCTTCGTTGTGGTTTGGTTGAGTTAGATGACGCTGCTATGGCGCGTTTTCGTGGTGGTTTAAATAGGGAATTCAGGATATACTTGATTATAAGGATTATTTTGATATAACCACATTGTTTGAATATGCTTGCAAAGCTGAACGTGAAGTGCAGGGACGACGATCAAAGACATATACTAACTCTTTTGCAGGCCGGGGTTCGACACATAGCTCAACTCCTTCCAGCCCTACACCTTCTACGCCTAGCACTACACCACGCACAGGGACGGCCAAGCCAGCAGCGCCCCCTGCCAAAGGCGCCGTTTCTTCCACAGGACGTACATGGGATATTCAGTGCCATCGTTGCAGAGGGTTTGGGCACATGATTCGGGACTGCCCAAACAAGCGTACCTTGCTTATACGTGACAATGGTGAGTACTCTTCAGCCAGTGATTCCGAGGAAACTAGTCATGCTATGATTGCCACTAACCATGCAGAAAATGAGGAAGTCCACGTTGATCCCATCGACACTGATAGGTATGAGAGTCTTGTTGTGCAGCGTGTTCTCAGCACACAGGTTGCCCAGGCTGAAAAAAATCAGCGACACACTCTATTCCATACCAAGGGCGTTGTGCACGAACAGTCGATTCGCATCATCATCGATAGTGGCAGCTGCAACAATTTGGCAAGTACAGCTTTGGTAGAGAAATTATCCTTGCCCACTCGCGCACACCCACATCCGTATCACATTCAGTGGCTTAATGATGGTGGTAAAATAAAGGTAACACGTTCGGTACATGTCCCCTTTTCGCTGGGTTCTTATTCTGATTATGCTGATTGCGATGTTATTCCTATGGAAGCATGCTCTTTGTTATTGGGTCGACCTTGGCAATATGATACTGATAGTTTACATCATGGTCGTTCAAATCATTATTCTTTCATGTTTAAAGGCTATAAAATAATTATATCTAATGACCCCTGACCAAATTTTGAAAGATGATCTTACTAGGGCTGCTAAAATTGCACAACACGTCAAATCAACATCAGTCGCACCTATTAAATCTGAAATCAAGTTGCACTCTCCTGTTTTACTTGCTACACGTGCTGATTTTGATGATCTCCATGAAGCTCATATGCCCTGTTATGCACTTGTATGCTCACGCATGCTTGTTCCGCTTGATGATGCACCGTTTTTGGATATACCCCCTACTGTTGTTAACCTTTTGCAGGAGTATGCTGATGTTTTTCCTATGGACTTACCACCGGGTCTTCCTCCGCTCCGTGGAATTGAGCATCAGATCGATCTCATCCCCGGTGCTTCTCTTCTGAACCGTGCCCCGTACCATACAAATCCAGATGAGACGAAGGAGATCCAGTGCCAGGTGCAGACGCTGCTTGATAAAGGTTACATTCGTGAGTCTCTTAGCCCTTGCTCGGTTCCTGTTTTACTCGTTCCAAAGAAAGATGGGTCATGGCGTATGTGCGTAGATTGTCATGCTATTAATAACATCACAGTTTGTTATCGATATCCTATTCCACGCCTTGATGATATGTTAGATGAGCTTAGTGGTGCCGTTATTTTCTCTAAGGTTGATTTGCGTAGAGATTACCATCAGATTAGAATGAAACTCGGTGATGAATGGAAAACGGCTTTTAAAATGAAATTTGGTTTATATGAATGGTTGGTTATGCCATTTGGATTGACTAATGCTCCCAGCACCTTTATGCGTTTAACGAACGAAGTTCTACGGGCCTTCATAGGTTTGTTTGTTGTTGTTTATTTCGATGATATCCTTATTTACAAGAAGTCTATAGAGGAGCATTTAGAACATTTGTGTGCTATTTTTGATGCTTTGTGTGCTGCTCGCTTGTTTGGTAACATGGAAAAGTGCACATTTTGCACGCAACGTGTCTCGTTTCTTGGTTATGTGGTTACTCCACAGGACACTGAGGTGGATAGCAACAAGGTTGAAGCCATTCAGGACTGGCCTACACCAACGACGGTCACCCAAATTCGGAGTTTTCTTGGACTTGCAGGATTTTACCGTCGTTTTGTGCGTGATTTTAGCTCCATTGCTGCCCCTTTGCATGAACTCACAAAGAAAGGTGTGTCTTTTGCTTGGGACCCCCCACAAGAAGAGGCGTTCAACACTTTGAAAGATAAGTTAACCCATGCTCCACTCTTACAATTGCCCGACTTTCAAAAAGTGTTTGAACTTGAATGTGATGCTAGTGGTATTGGGTTAGGTGCTGTTTTGTTATAAGAAGGAAAACCGGTTGCTTATTTCAGTGAAAAATTAAGCGGTGCTAGCTTGAGATATTCTACTTATGATAAAGAACTTTATGCTTTAGTTTGCACTTTGTAAACATGGCAGCACTACCTTTGGCCTTGTGAGTTTATAATTCATTCTGATCATGAGGCTTTAAAACATATTCGTACCCAAACAAATCTGAACCGTCGTCATGCTAGTTGGGTAGAATTCATCGAGTCCTTTCCTTACATCATTAAACACAAGAACGGGAAGGAAAACATCATTGCTGATGCGTTGTCCCGTAGATATATCATGCTTTCACAGTTAGAATTTAGAATCTTTGGCTTGCAAACTGTGAAAGATCAATATGTGGATGATGCTGATTTTAAAGATTTCTATATACATTGTAAGGATGGCAAACCCTGGGGAAAATTTCACATACAGGATGGATTTTTGTTCCGCGCTAACAAGCTATGTATTCCAGCAAGCTCGGTTCGTCTTTTGTTGCTATAGGAAGCTCATGGAGGCGATCTCATGGGGCACTTTGGCGTTTACAAGACACATGAGGTGCTGGCCACACACTTCTTTTGGCCTCGGATGCGCCGTGATGTTGAGCGTCTTGTTGCACGTTGCACTACTTGCCAGAAAGCTAAGTCACGTTTGGGCAACCATGGTTTGTATATGCCTTTGCCTGTCCCTTCTTCTCCTTGGCTTGATATTTCTATGGACTTTGTTTTGGGCTTGCCTAGAACTAAGAAGGGGAGGGATAGTATTTTTGTGGTTGTTGATAGATTCTCTAAAATGGCTCACTTTATACCTTGTCATAAAACTGATGATGCTAGCATTGTTGCTGAATTGTTCTTTAGAGAAATTATTCGTTTATATGGTATTCCAAAAACAATAGTCTCTGATCGCGATGCTAAGTTTCTAAGCCATTTTTGGAGATCTCTTTGGAATAAATTGGGAACTAAATTGTTGTTTAGCCCTACTTGTCACCCTCAGACTGGTGGACAAACTGAGGTAGTAATAGAACTTTATCTACCATGCTTAGGGCTGTTTTAGACACGAATTTGAGACGTTGGGAGGATTGCTTGCCTCATGTTGAATTTGCATACAATCATGCCACGCATTCTTCTACAAAGATGTGCTCTTTCCAGATTGTTTATGGTTACATCCCTAGGGCACCTATTGATTTGATTTCACTTAATGCTACGAACGCCCCACATGTTGATGCTGCTGCACATATTGAACAAATGATTACCATACATGAACAAACGAAACAGAACATTGCTGCTACTAATGCAAAAAAAATTAGGTTGCTGGTAGTAAAGGAAGAAAACTTGTTACTTTTGAGACAGGTGATATGATTTGGTTGCACTTGAGAAAGGATCGGTTTCCTACTTTGCGCCGTTCTAAATTAATGCCTCGTGCTACTGGTCCTTTTAAGGTGCTAACAAAGATTAATGATAATGCTTATATGCTTGGCCTGCCTGCAGAATTTGGTGTTTCCACTAGTTTTAATGTTGCAGATTTGAAACCTTATATGGCCGAGGATGAGGAGTTACCGTCGAGGACGACTTCACTTCAAGAAGGGGAGGATGATGAGGACATCACCTGCAACATGAGTACGACTACACCAGCAGCACCTCCACATCAAGCGCCACTTCCTTCATTAGTTGGGCCAATCACTCGGGCCCGTGCTAGAGATCTTAACTTCGTCATGCTACTGAAGAATGAGGGCCCAGAAGAATAGATGACCAGCCCAACTGCGGCCCATAGTGGACGACCTAGGTTGCGTTTTCCCACTTTGGCCGCCACTAGGGGCTGCACCCCCTCTCTCTATTTATCTAGGAGCTGCACCTCCTTTGTTCTTTGAGTTTTGTTTTACGTTAGCTTTAGCTACTCTCGAACACGCGCAAATCAGCGTTGTCTTCGTGTATTCAGAACTCCACCCTCGAGTCATAAATTAGATTGCTCGCATCTTTTTCTTGTTCGTTCTTCGATTGCGCACAGGAAACGATCTTCGTGATCAGGCCGATCTCACATCAGTAAGGTCGGTAACCACAGGGAGTTGGTTCAGCGATTGCATTGGCGCCTCGGGCTTGCTCGTCATAGTCGAATCGCAAGGGTCATCTTCCGCCAAATCGGAATTATCTCTACTCACCGAAAGATCGGGCACCTCAGCTATATCACATCTAAATCCCCCGAAAACCATATCTCCTTAATCGTAACTCTGATTTTTGTCATTCTTGAACCTACGATCTCGTAGCAACACATAAATCAATATTATGATGTTTATTCTCATGATTGGTGTGATGTTTATTTCTCCTATGCACATGTTTGTTTGTAACATTGCGAGTAGACGAGCAAGTGACCGAGGAAGCCAGAACACAGCAGGTGGAAAACTCTGAGCAAGAGCTCATTGAAGGCAAGTTGTGCCCTTGGTCACTCTCCTTTACCCAATAATGTTCTTATTAATCATTGTGCCACACTTAGGCTAATTTTGATGGGACCCAATAGGTCACCCTAGTTTGGTCTACTTTACACCTTGCTTACCACTGAACTTTTGGGTAGTGTCTGCTATTGCTCTATGTAGTTTTGGGTGTTAAGATACATATTCTTCATGATCATGTTTATCACTATTATTGAATTCTTTACTGTTCATGATAAGACTATTGTGTCAATTGGAACATGGAGCTTAACTTGAGATAATTGTGCTACCACAAAGGTGGAATGGGAAACTCTTGGCTGACTAATTAGGAAAGCTAGTGGAGGACTATCTTACCCGAAAGGGGCAAGGGCGATAGGGGAGTTGTTGGTGTAGGGAAGTTCTCGGGTTGACCATGTTGCGATGGCTTTTCAGACGGAGGATTCCTATATCGCTCTCCTCAGAAACCGTAGCAGGTTTTTTGAAGCAAGTGGAACTTTGTAAAGGCCTCATAGTGTTATTCTGTCTCGTCTCCTCGATAGAGATGAATGGGACTTCTAGATCCCTTGGCAAATGGATAGCATGACTTGTGGGTAAAGGGTACAACCTCTGCAGAGTGTAAAACTGGTATACTAGTTGTGCTCGCGGTTAAGAGCGACTCATGACTCTTACATGATTAACTTATGGAAGTAAACTTAATTTGTCATATGCATTGCACTGTGGGCTTTATTATAATTTTGATCTCTTATTACTTTGGGCTGGTATATACTTACATGTAGTGATTACTAATAAAATTTGACCAACTTAATAAAAGCAATGCTCAACTTTAACCATTATTTATTGGTCAACCTTACACTTTTTATGAGCCCCACGTAAGTGAGCTCATGCACATTATTTCCCACATTTGTTGAGTGTTGAACTTTTGTGAGCTCACCCTTGCGATAACCCCCAGGTGAAGAGCAGGTGGCCTAGGAGGAGGACTACTATGAGGAGTTCGACGAGGTCTAGGTGGTGTCTTCCAGTCAGCTTGATGGTGTTGAGGAAATAATATTAGTTCGATTTATTTGTTATTATTTATTTTTGTAGGACACTTTCGCTATGTAATAAAGTTTGTGACATTTATCTCTATACACTTGGTCATTGTATATGTTCTTCTTTGCTGCACATATGAGACGCATACGGGTTTGCTCCTTAAATCCGGGTGTGACATGGTCACAACTCAAACGACCCGTATATGTGATGAATTAACTTTTATGGTGAATTTGGTCGATGCGATGGATTTCTTTTTAACTATGATGCATTATGATGTATTTGTAGTATATTGTGAATGATTTGTGAGTATTTGTGGTGGATTGTGTTGGATTTATGAGGAATTGTGGTGGATTTTGATATTTGTGGTGGAATTGTGGTGTTGTGAGGAATTGTGAGAAAATTAAAGGCAATTTTCTTTTTTCATATTTTTTTTGCCAAAAAATACTTATTTTCGGTTGCCTAGTCCATGCCGCTGAAAATTAACCAATATAATTTTCGCCGGACTGAAGAGTCGTCACCAAAAATAAAATTAGTTTATTTTTAGTGGCATGGCCTTGGCCATTGAAAATAAGCTCTCATTTTCGGTGGCCATATATTAGTCATAGAAAATTCCTTATTTCTATTGGCTTGATCCTGACCATCAAAAATAATTGTCTACTTTCAGCTATTTTTTTAGTAGCCATATACTGTCGAAAATAAGCCATATACTACCGAAAATAGTTTATTTTCGACGTCATATGACCTATTTTCAGCGGCATCTCAAAAATGAGTCTGTGTGTTGTAGTGTGTGGTATTAGTGATGAGCACATTTGAAACTAGTTAAATTGGACGGTTCGGTCAAAAAATTTCTTTTGGCTCGCTCCACATTTCAGAAGATACCTCCAACAAATATTTACTACAAATTGCTCACCTACTAATTCTATGCCACTATATTTTTTGACCTGATGAGTACTTCGCGGCGAATTCTGTAATATTCTTGTCCGAACTCCCTCCATTCTGCATAGCTGCCTTGGCCTTTTGCATCCACATAGTGGCACTCTTCCTATACATATCCTTACTATCACCATCCATGACATCTTTGATGCACCTTTCCACCTCGTCCCTCGTCACCAAGCCTTTCTCATCCTTGCGCACCCGGACACCCAAGCCCCACAGGCTCTCCATATATTTTGATATGGTCGGCTGGTCTGCCCAGTGTGGTATTGCCACCATCGGCACACCATTAACAATTGCTTCTAATGTCGAGTTCCATCCGCAATGTGTGAAGAAACAACCTGCATATTAAGAGTATGCAACTAAATTTTATGTGAAGAAACAACTAAATAATAACCATTTCCCATACCTGTAGCTTTATGTGCTAGAACTTCAAGCTGGGGGCACCAAGAAACAATAAGGCCACGTTCCTTGCACTTGTCACGAAGTTCATCGGACAACTTGTGTTCTTCGTTTGACCTCACAACCCAAATGAATGATTTACCAGAATTGTACAATCCATTGCCAAGCTCTTCTAACTGTGCTTCATCATAATTAGAGACAGTACCGTAGGATACAAGAATAACAGAATGCGGAAGCTGTTTGTCAAGCCAAGCCAGACATGGCTCGCTGCTGTTGAAGAGGTTGAAACCATAGGTCTTGTTCAACGGAAAACGGTCATCATCAAGATAAAATGATGGCAAGGTTGGGCCTATTGTCTTTGCACGCCATGTTAGTGCCATATAATTTGCCTCCTGCTCAGTTAACGATGCAAACGCGGTAAGAAGAAAATCAGTCTTATGATGGTAAAGTGGAATCAAAGAATTTCGAACACGGACAAAGAAGTATGCACAAGCAGTATCGAAAATTTACTTGAGCAAAGCAACGAACAGGTGCCGGGCGTGGTCACGGTGACCTCACCTTGGGTTCGATATCGTGGAATGAGTTGACGAGCACGTCGTCGGCGTCCTCCAGCCCCTCCAATTGCTGCAGCGATGCCCGAAGGAACAAAGGGCACCAGTCAGGCTTTGCCACGAACGGCGGCACGTCGTCGGGCCCGAGCTCGACACCGAGCAGCCCGCACGCAAAGAGCTCCTTCCCATTTACCACTGGCAGCGGCAGCCGCCCCGACCACACCTCCCCGTACACGACGTCGACGGCGCATGACTGCGACAGGAACGCCACCGCCGCCACCCCAGCCTCCTGCGCCACCCGCCGTGACCATGGCAGGAAAGGGTCGTAAACCAGCACGCGCACGGGCCGACCCTCGGAGGCCTCCGTCCGGATAAGCTCTGCCAGCGTCACCGAGCCGATGGCCTGAAGCTGGCGCCAGTACTCGGAGAGGTCCGGGCACGCGGCCGCGCCGCAATCGTCGAAACCGTCCGAGATGGCGGCCACCCTGAATGGTTCACCAGGAGGCGGCGTGGTGGAGAGCACGTACCGCGTAGTGACGAGAGTGGGGTGGAGGCCGTGGTAGGCGAGGCGGCGGCCAAACTGGAGCAGCGGGTTGGTGTGGCCTTGCGCTCCCGGGTATGGCAGGAGCAAGACGTGCCCGTTACTGATGCCCCGGTGATCAGAATCAGTGGAGGGTAGTGGTGAACACGATGTGGTGCTGGGGATCTTCTTGCCCCCCATGGTTTGTTTATATTTGTTAGTTTCAGCTGTGACTATATGATTCTAAGAATGTGTATATATATACACACACTTTAACACGACACATATTTTTATAAATCTATGTCTATATATCTATACCTGTATCTACATCTTTATAGAGAGACACAGCAAAATTGCATGGGTTTCTTGTGATTGAGCCGGGCGGGCAAGATTTGGTCCAGGCGCTGCACCTTATCCTCGTGGAAGTCCCTAACATATGGTAATTTAAAAAAAACATTATATCTTAATCCCTATCAATATCTGTATCTATAGATTTTATAATTCTAAACTTCACTAGAAGTCTATTTTAACATGGAATCAATCTATATTAGACTATCTCCATCGGTTTACTCATTTTCATTCATATATTTAAATTTCACTGTACGAAAAGTACAGTCTACAATACAGAACAATACAAAACAATGTTTTAGATAACCATATGAGTAAACTGCTGGATACGGTCTTAACAACCTACTAACACATGCATGCGGCTACGATATTTATGAAAGCTATCTACCTAAATAATATATGTTATTCACTAACATATATGTTGGTCACTTGTTATCAAATTTTATGCGTCAAGAACAAGACAACGCAATTGTTAAGTATTAAAAGACCTTCATTTTTCGAAGCATTATCTTCTCATGGACATAATGATCATTAGACAAGATCATGAAGGACATCCCTTCATCATCTTACAGATAAACAATAATGTAAAGAGATAAACACAGAAAATATAATTAATTGATTCATTGATATTTGCATTCTATAAGACGTGTATGAATATCAATAGAATTCATATTACATTGATACATTCGACTTACTCGAAGGTGAAGGCGCGAGAGAGTGATTACAATCCAGCGTGAATAGTATGGTGCTACTGTTCACCTATTTATAGACATGGGACGTAGCCCGAGTAAAAATACATTTATGTCCCTGACATTCACTTATGATCGAAATATAAATCATTAAGGACTAATTAGTCTTTTTCCCCTTCGGTCAACATCATCATCAGACTTCATCACCATTACAAGCCGAAGTTGTCACTCTGGCAATAGCTTCGACGTTTATTCTTATCATCCTAAGATCATTTCTTCATCTCGTATGCCTTCATCATGAGGGAAAGACTTCCATCCTAAAGGCGAAGCTCCCTGTAATAGCTTATACTGAAAGCAAATGGTTAATTATGTTTTTGAGGACCTTCGGAAGAGGAAGGACTCCAACAGTAGCCCCTCGTAGTATTAATTTGTTCCTTTATAACAAATTTAGACTACGGCGTGAACGAAGGCCTTTATCCAAAGGTCCAAAAAACCTTCCCTTCGCTAGAATAGCGAATCACTCTGAGCCGCGGGACCCACCGAATTGTGGGGCTCTAGGTATATATATAGAAGGATGTGTTGCAGATATTTTTCGTGCCATCTAGCTTTCGTGCTACAGTTGTCATTTTAGTTTTCCTGTTCTATGAGTGCAATTGTTTTTAAGCTTCGGCTTTCTGCCGTGATCATCACCGAAATGGCTGAGGATAAGAAAAGCATTGATCCCACACTCACTGGCTTCTACGAAGCCATGGAAAGGACCAACGTAGAGAAAATCACCAATAAAATGTTAGCTAGACCATCTGGTGATTCAAACAACAGCGAAAGCTTCGATGTTGAGAGTGGGAATGAAGATGTCGAAGATCAGTTATGGAGACCAAGCCACGTTGTTTTTGGGAAATCAACAATCAGATGAGGGCAAATTGAAGCGATAAAAGGCAAATACTTTCATGATGTGTCCATAGTGAGGGCTAGGGGAGAAGACATTATTCCCCTCCCAGAAGGTGATGAAGTGGTGGTCTTCAGGAGCTTCATGAAAGCTGGGCTTCGCTTCCCGCTCCACAAAATGCTGGTCGAAGTTTTGAAGACGTTTGAGATATACCTTCATCAGCTTACCCCGAAGCTCTTATTAAAGTGGGGGTTTTTATATGGGCCATGAGGAGCCAAGGACTAGAGCCAGATGCGAGATGCTTCTACAATATTCATGAGCTATCTTATCAGACGAAGGCGAACGGAAAGGAACAATATCATAACAACTTTGGATGTTACAGCTTCGTACCTCGCTCTGAGGCGAATTACCCTGTGCCCACGTTTCGGAAGAAGTGGCCAGGTTCTTGGATGAAGGAATGGTTTTATGTGAAGAATGACCTGAATTAGAGGGAAAATGTGAGAGGCGTTATCCAATGTCCTACATGGTCATGCTTCGGCATTAGAAGGCCATCCATCGCACTTGGAAATGAAGTGCAAGCGTGTCAAATTGCTTTCAACACCATATGCACGTATATTGGCACAAGAGATTTAGTTCAAGAGCATATTGCTTATAAAGTATGGCCTCTTGCAAACGAATGGGAAATGCCGAAGGAAGCCACCGCTGGCTCTAGCCAGAGTGGCTTGGTTTATCTTAAGTATGCCTTTCAGTTCAGAAACCAATTTGATGAGCCAAATGATGATTGGTTGGACGCTATAGAGGCAACAAGTGATGAACTACTTGGAGTGTACTCGAGGACAAAAGACAAAGCTATGGCAGTTGCCTTCGGTGCTCGTGGGAAAAAGAGGCTAAATAGGGTGTTCGATGTTATTGGGTTTGTTTACCCAGATTACTGGTTTCCCATCCAAAGGCAAGGGAGAAAAAGGAAAGTCGCTGCTTCGACCTCTTCTGGTGCGCCGAAGGCGAAGAAATTCAAGGTCTTGACACGTAGACTGAAGCGCATTGAGACGACCGATGTGCCGAAGTTAATTGAAAAGGTGGAAATTGGCCCCCTAGCCACAGAGACGGCTCCTGCTAAGCCGATGAAAGCTATTGCAGACCCGGCTAAAGAGCCAGAATTGGAGAAGGTAGCAGAGCAGCCAAAGATGCTAGTGACAGCATTGCCGAAGCTACCAGTTACTACAACAGCAACTCCGAGGAAGAGGAGGATGGCTAGTGTTTTGGATGTTGTTTTAGAATATGTGAAAACGCCACCTCCTACTTCTGCCGAAGCTTTTGGCGGGAAAATTGAAGATGCTAACAAAAAGGTTGTAGCTCATTAAATAGCTAACAAAAATTGGTAAGAGTGGTACCCCAAAAAGGGTTGGCAAAATCCCCAAACTTGCCAAACAAAGTGAAAAGCAAGAGAAAAAAATCAGGATTTTTCCCCAATTGAAATTCAGCCCCTCAAACAAACTCCTACATGTATAGTTCTAAAACCCAAAACCATGTGCTCCAATTGACAAACTGGCGCCAAAATATCCAAGGCACCCTGGAATAATTTGAACCCAAGACAAGATCATTTGATTTGACATGATTTGGCATAGGTTTTGTCTCGTAATTTACAATGCAGATAGTGCCAACTTGATACTCCAAGATCTTTTGATCCTGGCCATATCTAAACTCAGGACTCACACAAACCAGAGAGGCCTTGGCATGGTGAAGAGACCATACACAGGATTCTTGCCAAGATATGCACGCTAGGGCTACCAAACAGGCGTTTGGACGAGGGCAGATACAAACGACCACATGTTCGACCATGGCTAGCAAGGCCAGTGTGTAGCCAAACCCATGCCCACGCGCTCACCCGAAGCGTCGGTTAGCCCAACATCGTGCCCACAGCTATATAAAGGGGAGTACCGGGATAGCTCCTGCTCTCCCTTGTTCCCTCACCCACGTCGGCACGTCGCACACCGACACCGTAGCTTCCCCTCGCCGGAGCCCTCACCACCCTCCTCCATCACCGTCGAGCCACGATTCCCTTGACCAGACCCATCCAACCACTCCCCCGCCGGGGTGAGCTCACCAAGAGTTTCCCTGACCCCTCAGAGCTTGTAGACCCACTCACCTGAGCTCTACCGCATCGGAGAAGGTTTGCCGCTGAGCACCGCCCAACATCTGCCACTAGAGCAGGTGGACCAGCCACCCTGAGCCACCATCATCCAATCCAATCCCGCAGGTAGCTTCACCAAGGTCCTGCGAGGCTCCAAGGGCATTTCCTCGAAGCTCTACCACACCTTGGCTACTGATTGAAGCTCGCCAGCGACTTCCACCCACCTGTATGAGTGGGTCGGCCAACTTTGGTCACCTCCAACCGATCGTCGCCGCCACTAAACCCATCAGACGTCCACGACACTCCTCGACCCCTTCTTCGACTCGCTACCACCGCCGAAAAGCAGGAATTTCTCGCCGGAGATATGCGTTGTCCTATTCACGGTAAGGTGAAGTGCGGGTTGAGAGAGAAGAAAACCAGGGGCTAAGTGTAGGCTATGGGAGACCTCTCGCCAAGTGGTCCATCTATTTCGCGCCAATGCTAAGGAATCAGGCAACACTGCCGTTGTTCAACCCACCGAGCGAAGAGATGGAGTCGCCGCTGTAGCAACCCTCCTTCACCGTCGCTGCTGGGTCAATAAGGGGTCAGTGTGATTCGCCTGGATGCATGGATCTTGCACTAGTACAATTTGGCTCTATACAAGCGGTAGGCTTTTTACATCATAGGCGGTTCGGTTAGAAAACCGCCTGTGATGTCCCAGGCGGTTCAGTACGCCGGTGATGTAATAGTATCACAAGCGGTTTTTGTTTAGGACCGCCTGTGGTGCTCTATCCTTTTCACAAGCGAACCCTAAGAAAAAACCGCCTGTGATTGTAAAAATATGAAAATACAATTTAAATATGAAAATAATTTTAATTTTTAACAGAAATATGCAAATACAATTTAAATGAATTAATATTTAATTTTTAACAGTAATATGCAAATACAATTTAAATGAATTATAATAGCACACATAGATAACTAGAGAGATTTTAAATTAATTGGCAACCACAATTCATAGTCGATCATACATGATAACAAATACAATTTGATTCATACAATTTTTCATGAACTACCATTTTTTCGCATGTATGGCTTTAAGTTCTTATCAATTTTCTTTTCCACACGCTTGATTCTCTCTGGACCGTTAAAGACGAACATCTCTTCATACTTATTGTATTCCTCATCTTGGTCTCCCACATTCTCAACTCCAACAATTTTTTGCTTTCCAGAAATAACTACATGCATCTTCTCATCTGCTGGATCGAGTACATAGAACACTTGTGCAACACATTCGGCGAGAACCCACGGGTCATCTTTATATCCTACTTTCTTTAAGTCTACCAGTGTGAGTCCGTAGTTATCCACTATCACCCCCACGTGATGTTGTACCCATTGGCACTTAAATAAGGGTATTTTCATGCTTGGGCCATAATCAAGTTCCCATATTTCCTCTATGAATCCAAAATATGTGGTCTTCTGTCCATGTAGGTCAAAAGCATCGATACGAACACCGCTAATTTGTGCAACACTTTTCATGTCTTTTGATTTAGTGTAGAATGTGTACCCATTGATGTCATATGCTTGCCATGATGTCACAAAACACGATGGCCCAGAAGCCAAATTCTTCATTGTTTTCTCTTCCAAAGAGTCTCCGAATGGGATGTTTTTGTCCATTAACCATTCGCTGAAACGATGTTTGTGCTCCCTCATGATCCAGTCCTCGGTGCGGTTCTGATTTTCTTTACGAAGCTCATCCAGGTGTTCCTCTATGTAAGGCTCGGCTATCGTGAGATGTTGTAGTACACTACCATGAGCACAATGTACTAGCTTGTAATCCTCAACGCGAAAAGTTTTCTTTCCCATTCTCCCTCTCCCACATAGTTTACCCTCATGTTTAGGTACAGGCACACCTATCATTGTTCCGTCACTGATGTAATCTATACAACTCTCAATCACTTCTTCTGTAGTGTATCCCTCCATGATTGAACCCTCTGGGTGAGCGCGATTTCGCACATAACCTTTTAATACTCCCAGGTATCGCTCCAACTGAAACATATGATGTAAATATAGTGGCCCTAATATTTTTATCTGATCCACGAGACGTATGATTAGGTGTACTTGCATATCAAAAAATGATGGAGGAAAACACATTTCAAGCTTGCACATAGTCTCGATGATGTATGCCTTTAGATAGTCCAAGTCTTCTAAAGCTATTACTTTTTGTGAAACCGCATTGAAAAAGTAACACAAGCGTGTGATGACAACTTTGACATGCTCTGTTTCGAGGGCTCTTACCGCAATTGGGAGGAACACCGTCATCATCACATGGCAGTCATGAGAGTTGTAGCCAAATAGAGACAAGTCCTTCATCCTGACTAGTCTGCTGATATTGGATGAGAAACCTGTGGGCACTTTGACCCCACACAAACATTTGCAAATCTTTGTTCTCTCCTCAACTGACAAGTTGTAGCTAGCTGGGGGGAGGTAAGGCTTCCCTTTGCCACTATCCACTGGATGAAGTTCTGGTCTGATTTGAAGATCTACTAGATCATTGCATGATTTGAGTCCGTCTTTTGTCTTACTCGGCATGCCCAGCAAGGTTCCAATGATGCTGTCAAAAACATTTTTTGTTACATGCATCAAATCAATGCTGTGGCAAATTTCCATATCCTTCCAGTACGGGAGGTACTTGAAAAAAATTGATTGCTTCTTGAAAGTTGTGTAAGTTGAAGGGTCAGTTCTCTTTTCTCCTTTGTTTTTCCCTTTCCGAATACAACATGAATGTTCTTTACAATTTCAAAAACAAGTTTCCCACTATAAGGCTTTGGTGCACCTTCACTTTCCAGTTGATTGTTAAATTCCGCTTTCATCTTTTGATACTTATGTTGCTTCATCAAGAACCGTCTATGTCCCATGAACACCAACTTCTTGGATGATTTAAGGTACATGGAAGCAGTTCCATCGACGCACACTACACAACCATTCTTTCCTTTAGTCTTTTGCCCTGATAGTGTGGCGCCACCGGGAGAATCATGGATGGTAACAAATATAATTGCTCTTAAGTTGAAATACTCATGGCAATACTCATCCCATATTCTAACTCCTTCATTCCAGAGCTTTGTCATATCTTCCATAAGAGGTTCTAGGAACACATCAATATCAACACCAGCTGATTTCGGACCTTGAATAAGAATAGTCAACATAATGTACTTTCTTTTGTGACACAGCCATGATGGAAGGTTGTACATCGTTAAAGTCACGGGCCAGGTGCTATGTACACTTCTTTTTTCACCAAATGGATTCATTCCGTTTGTACCCAAAGCAAATCTTACATTTCTGGTTTCTTTGGCAAACTCAGGATACATAAGATCGAAATTTTTCCATTGTGATGCATCAGCAGGGTGTCGAATCTGTTTGTTATTCTGCTTGCGATTTTCAGCATGCCAACGCATAAGCTCAGCCTCCCTAGGATTTGAGAACAAACGTTTTAAGCGATCAATTACTGGAAGATACCACATCACCAAAGCTGGGTTCTTTGATTTCTTTTTCCCATCCATGTCATCAAAAGTGTCATCGTCACTTTCAGGTCCAATAGTGGATTTCTTGTTTTTATTTTTCTTCGGGAATTTTTTTACACAGTCTTGATTGTAGCTCTTCTTGTATCGACTGACATTGCAAACTGGGCATCTTGATGCGTTCTCAAAATCGCCACGATACAGAATACAATGGTTCGGACATGCATGAATTTTTTGCACACCCAGAGCTATGGGAGATATAAGCTTCTTCGCTTTATAAGTGCTTTGTTGGTAGTTTGTTGGGTTTTGGTAGTAATTGGGACAGAAAATTCAAAAGATCTGTGAAGCTAGTATCAGACCATCCGGTGCTAGCCTTCAACTTCAGAAGTTCTAGAACTGTACGCAGTGTAGTAAACTCTTTGTCACAACCCTTTGATTCATCATATAAAGGTTCTTTTGAGGCACTTTCCAGTCCCTCCATTTTAGATAGCCCTTTCTGCGATCCCACAGAACTCAACATTTCTGGTTCCATATGGCGCAACATCTCTTCGCAATCAAATTCTTCAAAATCTTGATTAGCATCCACATTATCCACTTTACCATCAACTTTAAGATCTAAAATTCCGACAACTCTCTCGTCATTACCAGGCACTTCACACGGATCCAACTCACCATGTTCTGACCATATCGTGTAATTGTTTTTAAACCCTCTTTTTAGCAGATGTGATTGGATTACTCCTGTATCTCTCCAAGCTATCTTATTATCACAATCGATGCACGGACATAAAATCTCCTTGCTCTTTCGCAAATTCGCGTGCTTGTTGGCCGCTTCAATAAAGCTTCTCAAATTTCGAATATACGACGGATGTGGTCTTGGCTGCATGTGTGTGCTTCTCTTCTCTTAGGTGGGGTGCTAAGTGATCTTAGTAGCCGACATAAGAGAAGAGAAGCCCCCAGATGAAGCCGGGGTGGCTTTAAATTTTGTGACCACACATCCGGACAGAGTACACCGGCTCACCATCGTCTGGCCCCTTAACAAGCTCGCAGACGTCCCCAGCCCGAAGGTCGTTTGATGTCACCAAATGTTTCCCGCCCTCGGTGAAGCCCACAAATAACGAGAGGTGGTAGACTATAGGGCATAATCTCTTCTTGGGGTCCTTCAGCATTATAACATCACAGCCATGCCTTCTTTGTCTAACTGCATTGGAAAGTGCCCTTCTATCTGCGAGCTTGCTTCCCGACCCGATCCTGCCCCGGAGGGGGGTTTGCGCTCGATTTCTTTTGAATCACCTTTTCTCCAAGTTCCCTTATTGATGGAACCAGTATATCAGACTAACAGTATATCCCTTTATCGATGGAACCAGCTTGAATAGCAGACAACGAGCAGCCTAGTATGGATGTGGTCTGCACCGGTGCGTCTAACAAAGTTGATGAAGACGCGACCAAACTTGAATGGCAGACAACGAGCAGCTCCGGTGAAGGGAGCGGGGAGGATAGTTCTAGTGACGACAATCCTTGTACTCCTATACCTCCAAGGAAGAAAAAAACATCAGATGAGCTTGATGCCGACTATATTCCCAACGATGAAGAGGTAAATAGAAATATGCCGACTATATTCTAAAATAATGTTCATATATGAAAGGCCATTAATTTTTTCACTATATAGATTTCAAATGAAGAGAAGAAAGAGGATGCATCTTCTACACGAAACACGGAGGATGCTCCGATGCCTGAATCATCCGTTTCACATAAGCGGAAACGAGGGCGACGAGGTCCAAATCAGATGAAAGAAGGTGCAGTTATGTATGTAACAAAACTAAATGCAGAGGGGTTTCCTGAAGAACCACTTGACGTGGTTACAAAGTTTCGAAATTCCTGCGGGTCTACTGAAAGGGAATTGGGCTTACACCTAGTTCCCAAATAATTTTGGTGGTTGAATTGCCCAACACAAATATTGGACTAACTAGTTTGCTCTAGTGTATAAGTTATACAGGTGCAAAAGGTTCACACTTAGCCAATAAAAAGATCAAGTGTTGGATTCAACAAAGGAGCAAAGAGGCAACCGAAGGCACCTCTGGTCTGGGGGCACCGGACTGTCCGGTGTACACCGGACAATGTCCGGTGCGCCACCGGTGCAACAGAGGACTCCGACTTCAAACTCTTCGCCTTCGGGAATTCTCGGAAGCCGGCGCGCTATAATTCACCGGACTGTCCGGTGTGCACCGGACATGTCCGGTGCTCCAAGGAAGCGCGGTCTCCGGAACTCGCCAGCCTCGGGTTCGCGCGGCAGCCGCTCTGCTAAAATTCACCGGACTGTCCGGTGTGCACCGGACTGTCCGGTGTGCCAGCGGAGCAACGGCTATTTTGTGACGGAACCTCCCAAGTAATCAGGCCCACCTACAGTTGTCCTCGTCTAACAGACATCAGACACCCTGTAGATGTTCCTAAGTTACTTGACAAGCTCGGTATCTTTCCTTACCTCACCAGGAACGTTTCACCCGTCTTGCAGACATTACAGATCATCGGAGATCAAGAAATGCGGAAGCGAATTACATAAACTTACATTTATTTCCAAAAGTAAGCTTGAGTTGTTTATTTACAGACCAGGCTAAAGTGAGTGCATAAAAGTAATAATTATACAAACCAGGGAGACACAAACTTCTCCCGAAAGACTATAAACAAAAGATTCTAGATGGAGGACCGAGTCCTCCCGCACTTCAGTCTTGTTTTTCTTCGTTGGGAACCACCTTAGCACAGAAGCAGCAAAAGTCTGCTACTTCCCCACCTAAAAACAACAAAGGGATAAACCCTGAGTATGGAATTACTCAGCAAGTCTTACCCGACTAAGGAAAAGACTCTCAAGGGTATGCTGGTTATATGGGAGTCAAGGTAAGGCTTCTCAATAATCAGAGACTCTGTTTTGCAGAAGTGCTTACTAAAGTGGATCCTTAAAAATCCAATTTTATTTGTCAAGTTAGGTAAAATTACCTGCACTAGAGTTCTTTCTACCCTAGTTCAATCACTGGTCCTGTACTAGCCAATTTCTTAACAAATACCCATCATCTTTAGTGGAATGCTACGTGTAGGTCAGTGACCAAGTCTTCATAACCGCGAAGGTACGGCGATCCGAATCGATTATACTCAGCTGAGGATCTCCAATCACACGACATATGTAGCACTTAACCCTTGCATATGTCAACCCGCCACCGGGGTTCTTAAGACCGGATCAGGTTCACGCAAACCGAGAGCACAGATACACCACCGTCCAGCCTCTTGCCACGGAGGGTACACGCTACTCTCGCCATCGCTCCACTCCCATTTCGTGTTATCTTATTCCGGCCTTAGTCTGCCCGAGGCAAGGCTTACCCATGACGAGGCATGTGACCAGTTAAAGGGTCCTCGATCATCAAGCCTACATCGAGACGGTCCTTAATCGACTCAGACGGAGACACTACACCGAGACTCTCTTCTCGTGCAAGTCACCCGCCCGGTCTCAGCTTAATCATTTCAAACCCAAAGTTTGGTACCTGGCAGAGGTACATCTTTTCCGATGTTGAATCCATCAAGGCCTTTGACAGATTCACCATCAAGTTTTGTTTTTGAAAACATTCCTCCCACTTTGCCAAACATCTTTTGTAAAACAAATCCTTTTGTTTTTCTAAAGCAATACTAAGCATAGTAAAACCCTTTTTGTAAAAACAGGATTTCAAGGAGTGTAATCAAGATCAAGGAAGGTAATGCAGGAATTGTTTAATCAATCAACTCCTATCACCTAATGCAGCAAGCAAGTGAGAAAGATTTTAAAAACATCAAGGGAGGTGGCAAATGCACCGGGGCTTGCCTTTGTTATCAGGTGTGTCTTGCTCAGATCCACAGATATTGAAATAAAAGCAGTTGTCTGCTTGAGGATCAGAGGTGGGTGGGATTCCCTCTTCAGGAACTTCTTCTTCTTCTTCTTGCTCTAATATAACCATATACATGCATAAGAATGGATGTCATGGAATGCTCATGAGGATGCAAAGATAACATAAACTTATTATTTATGTCTTGAGTACAACTTTCCTTCACGGTACTCCGAGAACCTAGGGTTTCCGGAGTCAGTAAAGGAGTTCATGGAGCAGGGGGGGTGGTTTTGGGTTTAGTGATCAAACAAGGCCCAAATCAAACCAAACTCTACCCATGGCTTCTAAATAATGTGAAAAGCTCACATAAAAAGTTTGGGAAATTTTGGACTTACTATTTATTTTCTAAAAATCCAGAATCAATGGTTTAGGCTATTTTAAATATCCTAAAATTCCCTATTTATCCTAAAAATCACGAAATTATTTTTATTAAATTCTATGGAAAATAACAAGTCTAGGAAAATTGGTCTCACAATTTTAGGATTTTTCTACAGTTTTCTACAATTTTCCAAAGCTCCACTGAAAAAGAAAAGGAAAAACTCTAAACAGTACTGGGCCGAATTCAGCCCAGCGGCCCAGGTCCAGGGAGAACAGTGCGCTCGCGCCCGCGCGCGCGCGCCCGCGCCCAGGTGATTTTGCAGAAAGGGCCTTGCGCTTCTGGCTAATCAGAAAAAGGTCCTTTCACTATTGTGTTAAGTCACTGACGGTTTGCACAAATGCCCTCGGGTTTCTGTTTCTTCCCCGCGATTGCCCCTGACCACGCCACGCTCCCGTTCATCCCTGCCGTGATTCGTACTGGCCATGATCGGCGACGATGGTTCAAGCTAACTACCGGAGAGGCTATACGGACCTACAACGGCCTCGGAACGCACGCCAATGCAACCTGAACACCCCGAGAACGGCCGGTCCACGTGCACGGCGGAAACCGAGCACGGGAGCACACGTTCCCGTACAACCATGGCCGGACTGAGCAAACGGACGCCACTGTGAGCAACACAAGCATGGAGAGGTTCGGAAACAACACTTGAATTGAATGGCGACGTACCAGAACGAGCTGGCCACGGGAGGGCTAGTCTTCACGGTGCGGCGGACGGAATTGGGGGAAACGCGAAATTCGAGCTCGTCGGTGAACCACTGGAGACAATACTGGACGTCGAAGTACTTGACTACCATACGGAGCGTGTGGTGGCTTCAATTTATAGAGTTCATGGGCGGCGGCGATCAATTTGAGCAAGTTGCGCTGGCGGCCGGATGGGAGGAAGAAGCTTGGCGCACGGAGTACGTGTCCCATAGCGTGGCAGTAACTCCGGTGAGCTACGGAGGGTTCAGAGAAGGTCATGGCGACACGGTGAAAGTGTAGAGCCACGCGGCACCCGGCCGAGAGGCGGCGGTCGACGGCGAACTTATCGCCAGCCGCAAAGTCGAAGGAAGACAGGGGGGAGGGATCGTCGGAGTGATGGCCAGCTCACCGGTGACGAGGACCTTACCGCGACAGACTTATCTAGTGACCGCCGAGCACGAATCACAGCGACGACGATCGACGGCGACGGCTACCGGCGACGGGCACGGGAAAGATCTTCTTCAGGTTAACGGTTACTGTACCATGGCCATAGTTCATCAGTGCACCTGACCGAGCGAGTTTAGGGTCATTTTTCTCCAGATATCATGTGACAACAAGTCCAAGTCTCTGCACCAAAGTTGTAGTGCTACATACCAGCTACAACTCAACTATAGGACTTGATCACATTTGAGCACTGGATCATGCTTGAATCTGAGGTAGAAGTTGATGTCAGTTCACTGCTAAACAGAATTTCAGTTCTAAACAACCTGACAGTCGAACTTTGATGGGGTTTTTCTCTGAATTTCTCATAACAACTAATCTCACACTCTTTAGCAAAGTTGTTCCCCTATGATTAGGCTTCAACTTTGATGTGGTGACCTAGGGCAAAAACCCTATACTTTGTAAGTTACAAAGCTCCAAAGTTGAGCCCATTCACTGTTTTTCAGACTTAGAACAAAACTCAAATGAGGTCCATTTTGCATTTAAGTCCAAAACTTAGGGTTTGGCTTTCAAGTCCACATATTTGTGATCCAATTGACTTGAAACACTTATTTGACTTGGTTTTTGCACTTTAGCCCAAAAGTGGACTAATTTTTGCACTTAAGTCCCTAGGGTTTGGGTTTAGGGTTTCCCAGGGTTTCAATTAGGGTTTCTGGTATTCCAGGGGTATAAATGTGATTCAACTTTATTGTTGGGGTCATTTCATGACTTTTACCCTAAAGCCTTTAGGTTTTCTCAACTTGGGTTAAGTTTTACCCCTTTAATCACTATTTAGGGTTAAGTCCTTAACCAGGGTCCTATTTGTAAAACTTTAAAACAATACAACTTGTTTGAAATTTTTGCCTAGTGAATGCACTCTAGGTGTGTCAAACATATTCAATGCCCATGCTCATGATGCCATGCTCAAGTTTTAGTTATAGTAACACCAGGGGTGTTACATCCTTCCCCCCATAAAAGAATCTTGTCCCGAGATTTAAAATCCTAGGGTGAGTAATGGAAAAGGAAATGTGTCACATTTTTATTTCCTTATTTCTGGTACAAGGCAGGGGTGGTGTGGGGGTTCATTCCTTTACTATACAGCTATACAAACTTTACAACTTACAAGAGGCTAGAAAGCCTGGGAAATTCTTATCTAAGAAATCTTGGGTTTCCCATGTAGCCTCCTCTTCCGAATGCTGGTTCCACTGTATCTTATAAAACTTGAGAGTCTTTCTCCGGGTAACCCTGTCCTTTTGGTCCAGAACTCGAATAGGATGTTCCGAGTATGTTAAGTCCGGTTCCAGGACAACATCAGTCACTTCAATGGTTCGATCGAGAACCTGAAGACACTTCTTCAATTGTGACACGTGGAACACATTATGCACAGCAGACAATGTTTCGGGGAGTTGAAGTTGATACGCCACTGGCCCATATCTTTGAAGAATAGGAAATGGACCAATGTACCTGGGTGCAAGTTTTCCCTTTACCCCGAAACGCGATACGCCTTTCATTGGTGAAACCTTTAAGTAGACATAGTCTCCTTCTAAGAAGTATAAGGGCATTCGTCGTTTGTCTGCATAACTTTTCTGACGAGCCTGTGCCTTCTTCATATTATGAACTATTTTCTGAACCTTTTCTTCGGTTTCTTTTACCATATCAGGCCTAAAGAAATACCTTTCTCCAGGTTCAGACCAATTTAGCGGAGTTCGACACCGACGTCCGTATAAAGCTTCAAAAGGTGCCATCTTAATACTTTCTTGATAACTGTTATTGTATGAAAACTCCGCCAAAGGTAAACATTCATCCCATTTCTGCGAGAAATCCAGGACACATGCCCGCAACATATCCTCAAGTATTTGGTTCACTCTCTCAGTCTGTCCACTGGTTTGAGGATGATAGGCCGAACTGTGGAGTAACTTGGTACCCAAGGATTTGTGAAGTGCTTCCCAAAACTTGGCTACAAATTGAGGTCCACGATCCGACACTATGGTCTTTGGAACACCATGCAGACTAAGAATACGGGCAATGTATAGCTCCGCATAGGTAAGTACCGGGTAATATGTCTTGACCGGCAGAAAATGAGCAACCTTTGTAAGTCGATCAACAATCACCCAGATAGAGTCATACCCTTTTGTGGTCCTGGGCAATCCCACAATGAAGTCCATGCTTATGTCTTCCCATTTCCATGTTGGGGTTGGCAAAGATTGCAATGGACCAGCAGTTTTCATGTGTATGGCTTTGACACGTCTGCAAGTGTCACACTTAGCCACATAGCGTGCAATTTCAATCTTCATCTTCGTCCACCAGTAGTGTTGTTTCAGATCATGATACATCTTAGTGCTTCCCGGATGAATGGAATAGCGACTAAGATGCGCTTCATCTAAAATTTGCTGGCGGAGTTCTTCATTCTTCGGCACTACTATGCGGTTGTTAAACCATAACACACCTTGATCGTCTTCCTTGAAACATTTGGCTGTACCAGCCCTTATCTTCTCTCGTATGTGCTTCATGCCCAGATTATCCTTTTGAGCATCAATTACTCTTTGCAAAATGGTTGACTCAAGCTTTAGCTGATTCAGAGTCCCTTGTTGGATTATCCCCAGGTTTAACTTCTCCATTTCTTGACATAAAGTGTTTTCGGAGGTCTTTACCATAAGACAGTGGCAGGAAGTCTTACGACTCAATGCATCTGCCACCACATTGGCTTTGCCTGGGTGATAATGGATCTCCAGTTCATAGTCTTTAATGAGCTCAAGCCATCGCCTTTGCCTCATATTTAACTCTGACTGGGTAAATATATACTTCAAACTCTTATGATCCGTATATATGTGACAGATATTTCCCAGCAGATAGTGACGCCATATTTTCAGGGCATGAACCACAGCAGCTAGCTCGAGATCATGTGTTGGATAATGCTCTTCATGTCGGCGTAACTGCCTTGAAGCATATGCAATTACTCGACCCTCTTGCATCAGCACACAGCCGAGTCCACTGCCTGACGCATCACAATATACATCGAAAGGTTTAGTGATGTCCGGTTGAGCCAATACCGGAGCAGTGGTCAATAGTGTTTTCAGTTGCTCAAAGGCTTCGTTACACTTAGAAGACCAATTAAACTTAGTATCATTTTTCAATAAACTTGTGATTGGCTTCACAAGCTTAGAAAAATCAGGTATGAATCTGCGATAATATCCCGCTAGTCCAAGAAAACTCCGGACTTGGTGAACAGTTGTTGGAGGTTTCCATTCCAGAATATCCTTGACCTTGCTAGGATCTACCGCAATTCCTTTAGCTGATAACACGTGCCCCAGAAATTGAATTTCCTCCAGCCAGAACGCGCACTTGCTGAACTTGGCATACAGCTGATGTTCCCTCAGGCGCGTTAATACAATCCGTAGGTGCTGAGCATGCTCCTCTTCATTTTTAGAGTATATCAAAATATCATCAATGAAGACCACCACGAACTTGTCTAACTCGGGCATGAACACCGAGTTCATCAAATAGGTGAAGTGGGCAGGAGCATTGGTGAGCCCGAAAGACATTACCAGGTACTCAAACAATCCATACCGCGTAGTAAACGCGGTCTTCGGTATATCCTCGGGCCGAATACGGATTTGATGATAGCCCGACCTGAGATCAATTTTGGAAAATACCCTCGCCCCAGTCAGTTGATCAAATAAGATATCGATCCTTGGAAGAGGGTACTTATTCTTGATGGTGACCTCATTCAGGGGCCGATAGTCCACGCACATGCGCAAGGTTTGATCCTTCTTCTTCACAAAGATGGCGGGACAACCCCACGGGGACGAGCTTGGCCGGATAAATCCCTTATTTAGCAGATCTTGTAATTGAATCTTCAATTCTGCCAACTCATTAGGGGGCATGCGGTACGATCTTCGGGAGATGGGAGCCGTACCGGGCTTTAGCTCAATTACGAATTCTACATCTCTTTCAGGGGGTAGTCCAGGCAAATCTTCCGGAAATACATCTGGAAACTCACATACTACCGGAATGTTCTTGATCTCCGGTACAATGGCTTCAAATATTCTACCAGAAGCTTTGGCTGGATTGGTTTTGGGGAGAGACAAGAGAATTTCTTCTTGATTATAGCTCAACCTGACGGTTCTGAGTTCAGTGTTGAGAATTGCCTTGTGTTGGGTTAACCAATTCATCCCCAAAATTACATCTATATCCTGGCCTCTTAGAACAATCATGTTAGCAGGAAAGTTCCGTCCGGCCATGGTTACTAGCACCTCATAGGCCACTTCTCTAGTAAAAATGTGTCCCCCAGGTGAATGAATTTTAAATCCCTCTTGATTCATGACATGCAATATGATGTTGCTCCACAAATGTCTTGCTAATGAAGGTATGCGAAGCACCAGAATCAAAAAGAATAATTGCAGGGTGACTGGCCACAGGGAACGTACCCATCATCACCGGCTCTCCCTCCGGTGTGGTAGCCACTTGCGTATAATATACTCGCCCCGTTTTCTTGGTATTCTTGCCCGAAGTACTTCCCTTGCCTGGAGCTGAATTTCCCGATCCTTGTTGATTATTAGCCTGATTTTGCCGAGGATAGGGGCAATCTTTAATAAAATGCCCAGATTTGCCACAGTTAAAACATCCAGTTGAAGAACTTGGCAGAGCAGGGAATCGAGTGCCTGGGGCACCCGGCTGACTTTGGACAGTAGAAGCTTTGTTGGGACGAATAATTATGGGCTGCTTGAAAGGGAAAGATGGTGCACTTGAACGGTTCTGGTTAGAGGGCCGGAGAATAAACCGTTGCCTCTTTACTGGGCCCTGATTAGGCCTATCACCACTGAATCCCTTACTTTTCCCAGAATTTGCATATTTGGCCTCCACAGATAAGGCTGTGCTGACAGCCTTCCCATAGGTAAGATCGATACATGCAGCCATTTTTCGCTGCATCCGGTCGTTCAGACCCCTCATAAAACAATTCCTTTTCTTCAAATCTGTGTTCACCTAATCAATTGCGTATTGTGACAGGTGATTGAATTTGTTGAGATACTGGTTAACAGTATCTCCCCCTTGCTTCAATTTCATGAACTCTTCTTGCTTCATGTGCAGCACTCCCTCAGGAATGTAATGCTCGCGGAATGCTGCTTTGAACTCGTTCCATGTAATTTGATGGTTGTCCGGTTGGATGGCCACAAAGTTCCCCCACCAAGTGCTGGCAGGGCCTCGGAGTTGCTGTGCCGCAAACAATGGCTTCTGGGTTTCCGAACAACGAAGAAGGCCAAATTTCTGTTCAATGACCCTTATCCACTCGTCGGCTTCGAGCGGGTCTTCTGCTTTGACGAAGAGAGGCGGACGAGTCTCAGAGAAATCCAGATAAGTAGTCTCACGGGGACCTTGCTGGAATCCTCTTCCTGCTTGTTGCTGAAGCTGTTGCTGACCCGCCATCTCCCTCAGGAAGCGGGTGTTGTTAGTGGTAGCATTCACCAAGGCAGCGATTGCCTCGGCAAGCGTGGGTGGAACTGGAGGCGGATTCGGGGTTACATCCCGACCCCCGGATGTTCCGGCTGCATCCTGTCCGCGAGTCCGGATCGGCATCTGAGGCAAAAATATTTGAATAAACATAATGTGCCAAAGAAAACCTTCCGTTTTACATTACTATAAAGAGTAATGGTACAGACTCGATATTATACAACAGGATACATTACCCATTTTACAAAAGTTTAACCTATTATACAACAGTACACCCCTACAATACACTACTCTACTTTTATTACACTATTAGTCCTGCTTTCCGTTGCTTTTGGCGGCTTCATTGTCAGGTGTGGGAGTCCAGACGTCCACCAACCTCAAAGAAGGAGGGGGTTCAAAAAGATCTAACTCCCCACCCAACGCGCGTCCCGCAACATGAGAGGGTTCGGCTTCCGCCTCAGCAGAGGGTGCAGGATCACTAGGGTGTAGTTGCGAGTAGAGCACATGGACTTCCTCATGCAATGTATTGCAGTAAACCTGCAGGTTGTCAACAGCTGAGCTAAGTTCTTTAATTCGGGCCTGAGCCCTTGCTTCCTTAGCACATGCCAACATATGTGACTGTACTGCCCAGTCAAGAGCTAAGTCCCGATCAGCCAGCTGATCCCGCAAGTGACGGATGTCCCTTCTTAAGTCATTTATTCTATCTCCGTCTGCAATCCAAGCATTGGTCCTGTGTCGCAGCGTCGCTTGAAGTCGACTCACTTCAGCTTCCAAGTCTCCTATGGGGTCATTACTCCCGCTGCTACTGCTTTCATGTCGAGGGGCCAGTTGATGCCGGGGTACTCCAATTGGTCCCGTTGACTTTCGTGCCGTTAGCCTCGTGCGTGGCGGCATCTTTCTAAGGGGAAAAATTTATTAGCATAATTCTTAGCATGATGCATGAGTAAGTACAGAATCAACCTTGGTCGATTCAACCTTCTATATGTTGCACTCTTCCTATCTGGTCTTTAAAATAAACTCTTCAGAGTACTTAGGTAAGAAGAGAAAGAATCTTTAGGTAAGACTTTTGAAAATCTTTTGAAGATGCCTTATAATATCTGCAAAGAAGGGCTACGCTCCGATACCAGCTGTGACGGAACCTCCCAAGTAATCAGGCCCACCTACAGTTGTCCTCGTCTAACAGACATCAGACACCCTGTAGATGTTCCTAAGTTACTTGACAAGCTCGGTATCTTTCCTTACCTCACCAGGAACGTTTCACCCGTCTTGCAGACATTACAGATCATCGGAGATCAAGAAATGCGGAAGCGAATTACATAAACTTACATTTATTTCCAAAAGTAAGCTTGAGTTGTTTATTTACAGACCAGGCTAAAGTGAGTGCATAAAAGTAATAATTATACAAACCAGGGAG
The DNA here is from genome assembly GCA_029449295.1 of Zea luxurians. NCBI lineage: Eukaryota > Viridiplantae > Streptophyta > Magnoliopsida > Poales > Poaceae > Zea > Zea luxurians. The sequence continues at coordinate 11,473,931 of JAOPSE010000042.1, forward strand.
ACACAAACTTCTCCCGAAAGACTATAAACAAAAGATTCTAGATGGAGGACCGAGTCCTCCCGCACTTCAGTCTTGTTTTTCTTCGTTGGGAACCACCTTAGCACAGAAGCAGCAAAAGTCTGCTACTTCCCCACCTAAAAACAACAAAGGGATAAACCCTGAGTATGGAATTACTCAGCAAGTCTTACCCGACTAAGGAAAAGACTCTCAAGGGTATGCTGGTTATATGGGAGTCAAGGTAAGGCTTCTCAATAATCAGAGACTCTGTTTTGCAAAAGTGCTTACTAAAGTGGATCCTTAAAAATCCAATTTTATTTGTCAAGTTAGGTAAAATTACCTGCACTAGAGTTCTTTCTACCCTAGTTCAATCACTGGTCCTGTACTAGCCAATTTCTTAACAAATACCCATCATCTTTAGTGGAATGCTACGTGTAGGTCAGTGACCAAGTCTTCATAACCGCGAAGGTACGGCGATCCGAATCGATTATACTCAGCTGAGGATCTCCAATCACACGACATATGTAGCACTTAACCCTTGCATATGTCAACCCGCCACCGGGGTTCTTAAGATCGGATCAGGTTCACGCAAACCGAGAGCACAGATACACCACCGTCCAGCCTCTTGCCACGGAGGGTACACGCTACTCTCGCCACCGCTCCACTCCCATTTCGTGTTATCTTATTCCGGCCTTAGTCTGCCCGAGGCAAGGCTTACCCATGACGAGGCATGTGACCAGTTAAAGGGTCCTCGATCATCAAGCCTACATCGAGACGGTCCTTAATCGACTCAGACGGAGACACTACACCGAGACTCTCTTCTCGTGCAAGTCACCCGCCCGGTCTCAGCTTAATCATTTCAAACCCAAAGTTTGGTACCTGGCAGAGGTACATCTTTTCCGATGTTGAATCCATCAAGGCCTTTGACAGATTCACCATCAAGTTTTGTTTTTGAAAACATTCCTCCCACTTTGCCAAACATCTTTTGTAAAACAAATCCTTTTGTTTTTCTAAAGCAATACTAAGCATAGTAAAACCCTTTTTGTAAAAACAGGATTTCAAGGAGTGTAATCAAGATCAAGGAAGGTAATGCAGGAATTGTTTAATCAATCAACTCCTATCACCTAATGCAGCAAGCAAGTGAGAAAGATTTTAAAAACATCAAGGGAGGTGGCAAATGCACCGGGGCTTGCCTTTGTTATCAGGTGTGTCTTGCTCAGATCCACAGATATCGAAATAAAAGCAGTTGTCTGCTTGAGGATCAGAGGTGGGTGGGATTCCCTCTTCAGGAACTTCTTCTTCTTCTTCTTGCTCTAATATAACCATATACATGCATAAGAATGGATGTCATGGAATGCTCATGAGGATGCAAAGATAACATAAACTTATTATTTATGTCTTGAGTACAACTTTCCTTCACGGTACTCCGAGAACCTAGGGTTTCCGGAGTCAGTAAAGGAGTTCATGGAGCAGGGGGGGTGGTTTTGGGTTTAGTGATCAAACAAGGCCCAAATCAAACCAAACTCTACCCATGGCTTCTAAATAATGTGAAAAGCTCACATAAAAAGTTTGGGAAATTTTGGACTTACTATTTATTTTCTAAAAATCCAGAATCAATGGTTTAGGCTATTTTAAATATCCTAAAATTCCCTATTTATCCTAAAAATCACGAAATTATTTTTATTAAATTCTATGGAAAATAACAAGTCTAGGAAAATTGGTCTCACAATTTTAGGATTTTTCTACAGTTTTCTACAATTTTCCAAAGCTCCACTGAAAAAGAAAAGGAAAAACTCTAAACAGTACTGGGCCGAATTCAGCCCAGCGGCCCAGGTCCAGGGAGAACAGTGCGCTCGCGCCCGCGCGCGCGCGCCCGCGCCCAGGTGATTTTGCAGAAAGGGCCTTGCGCTTCTGGCTAATCAGAAAAAGGTCCTTTCACTATTGTGTTAAGTCACTGACGGTTTGCACAAATGCCCTCGGGTTTCTGTTTCTTCCCCGCGATTGCCCCTGACCACGCCACGCTCCCGTTCATCCCTGCCGTGATTCGTACTGGCCATGATCGGCGACGATGGTTCAAGCTAACTACCGGAGAGGCTATACGGACCTACAACGGCCTCGGAACGCACGCCAATGCAACCTGAACACCCCGAGAACGGCCGGTCCACGTGCACGGCGGAAACCGAGCACAGGAGCACACGTTCCCGTACAACCATGGCCGGACTGAGCAAACGGACGCCACTGTGAGCAACACAAGCATGGAGAGGTTCGGAAACAACACTTGAATTGAATGGCGACGTACCAGAACGAGCTGGCCACGGGAGGGCTAGTCTTCACGGTGCGGCGGACGGAATTGGGGGAAACGCGAAATTCGAGCTCGTCGGTGAACCACTGGAGACAATACTGGACGTCGAAGTACTTGACTACCATACGGAGCGTGTGGTGGCTTCAATTTATAGAGTTCATGGGCGGCGGCGATCAATTTGAGCAAGTTGCGCTGGCGGCCGGATGGGAGGAAGAAGCTTGGCGCACGGAGTACGTGTCCCATAGCGTGGCAGTAACTCCGGTGAGCTACGGAGGGTTCAGAGAAGGTCATGGCGACACGGTGAAAGTGTAGAGCCACGCGGCACCCGGCCGAGAGGCGGCGGTCGACGGCGAACTTATCGCCAGCCGCAAAGTCGAAGGAAGACAGGGGGGAGGGATCGTCGGAGTGATGGCCAGCTCACCGGTGACGAGGACCTTACCACGACAGACTTATCTAGTGACCGCCGAGCACGAATCACAGCGACGATGATCGACGGCGACGGCTACCGGCGACGGGCACGGGAAAGATCTTCTTCAGGTTAACGGTTACTGTACCATGGCCATAGTTCATCAGTGCACCTGACCGAGCGAGTTTAGGGTCATTTTTCTCCAGATATCATGTGACAACAGGTCCAAGTCTCTGCACCAAAGTTGTAGTGCTACATACCAGCTACAACTCAACTATAGGACTTGATCACATTTGAGCACTGGATCATGCTTGAATCTGAGGTAGAAGTTGATGTCAGTTCACTGCTAAACAGAATTTCAGTTCTAAACAACCTGACAGTCGAACTTTGATGGGGTTTTTCTCTGAATTTCTCATAACAACTAATCTCACACTCTTTAGCAAAGTTGTTCCCCTATGATTAGGCTTCAACTTTGATGTGGTGACCTAGGGCAAAAACCCTATACTTTGTAAGTTACAAAGCTCCAAAGTTGAGCCCATTCACTGTTTTTCAGACTTAGAACAAAACTCAAATGAGGTCCATTTTGCATTTAAGTCCAAAACTTAGGGTTTGGCTTTCAAGTCCACATATTTGTGATCCAATTGACTTGAAACACTTATTTGACTTGGTTTTTGCACTTTAGCCCAAAAGTGGACTAATTTTTGCACTTAAGTCCCTAGGGTTTGGGTTTAGGGTTTCCCAGGGTTTCAATTAGGGTTTCTGGTATTCCAGGGGTATAAATGTGATTCAACTTTATTGTTGGGGTCATTTCATGACTTTTACCCTAAAGCCTTTAGGTTTTCTCAACTTGGGTTAAGTTTTACCCCTTTAATCACTATTTAGGGTTAAGTCCTTAACCAGGGTCCTATTTGTAAAACTTTAAAACAATACAACTTGTTTGAAATTTTTGCCTAGTGAATGCACTCTAGGTGTGTCAAACATATTCAATGCCCATGCTCATGATGCCATGCTCAAGTTTTAGTTATAGTAACACCAGGGGTGTTACATATTTCGGCGCCAACGGCTACCTGCGGTGCATTTAATGCGCGCGCAGCGCGCGCAGTCGTCAGGATCGCCCATACCGGTGCACCGGACATCAAACAGTACATGTCCGGTGTGCACCGGACACCCAGGAGGGCCCAGAAGTCAGAAGCTCCAACGGTCAGAATCCAACGGCATTGATGACGTGGCAGGGGCACCGGACTGTCCGGTGTGCACCGGACTGTCCGGTGCGCCATCGAACAGAAGCCTCCAGCCAACGGTCATGTTTGGTGGTTGGGGCTATAAATACCCCAACCACCCCACCATTCATTGCATCCAAGTTTTCCAACTTCCAACCAATTACAAGAGCTAGGCATTCAATTCTAGACACACCAAAAGAGATCAAATCCTCTCCAATTCCACTCAAGCCTTTAGTGACTAGCGAGAGAGATTTGCCGTGTTCTTTTGAGCTCTTGCGCTTGGATCACTTTCTTTCTTTCTCACTTGTTCTTGTGATCAAAACTCAATTGTAACCAAGGCAAGAGGCACCAATTGTGTGGTGGCCCTTGCGGGGAAGTTTTGTTCCCGTTTGATTGAGAAGAAGAAAAGCTCACTCGGTCCGAGGGACCGTTTGAGAGAGGGAAGGGTTGAAAGAGACCCGGCCTTTGTGGCCTCCTCAACGGGGAGTAGGTTTGCAAGAACCGAACCTCGGTAAAACAAATCCGCGTGTCACACTCTTCATTTGCTTGCGATTTGTTTTGCGCCCTCTCTCGCGGACTCGTTTATATTTCTAACGCTAACCCGGTTTGTAGTTGTGATTATTTTTGTAAATTTCAGTTTCGCCCTATTCACCCCCCCTCTAGGCGACTTTCAATTGGTATCAGAGCCCGGTGCTTCATTAGAGCCTAACCGCTCGAAGTGATGTCGGGAGATCACACCAAGAGGGAGATGGAGACCGGCGATAACAAGCCCACTACAAGCCAAGGGAGCACTTCATCGGAAGAGTCCCGCACCAAGAGAAGGGAGAAGAAGAAGAACTCCTCCAAGGGGAAGGAGAAAAGATCTTCCTCTTCTCACCACAAGGAGAAGAAGGAAAAATCTTCTTCTCACAAGCCGCATCGGAGTGGGGACAAGCACAAGAGGATGAGGAAGGTGGTCTACTACGAGACCGACACTTCATCGACATCCACCTCCGGCTCCGACGCGGCATCCGTCACTTCTAAACGCCAAGAGCGTAAGAAGTATAGTAAGATTCCCCTACGCTACCCTCGCATTCCTAAACATACACCTTTACTATCCGTCCCATTAGGCAAACCACCAACTTTTAATGGTGAAGATTATGCTATGTGGAGTAATTTGATGCGATTTCATCTAACCTCTCTCCACAAAAGAATATGGGATGTTGTTGAGTATGGTGTACAGGTACCATCTATAGGGGATGAGGACTATGACACGGACGAAGTGGCCCAAATCGAGCACTTCAACTCTCAAGCCGCAACCATTCTCCTTGCCTCTCTAAGCAAGGAGGAATACAACAAAGTGCAAGGGTTGAAGAACGCAAAGGAGATTTGGGACCTACTCAAGACGGCGCACGAGGGTGATGAACTCACAAAGATCACCAAGCGGGAAACGATCGAGGGGGAGCTCGGTCGCTTCCGTCTTCGCCAAGGGGAGGAGCCACAAGATATGTACAATCGGCTCAAGACCTTGGTAAACCAAGTGCGCAACCTCGGGAGCGCAAAATGGGATGACCACGAAGTGGTTAAGGTTATTCTAAGAGCTCTTATTTTCCTTAACCCCACTCAAGTACAATTAATTCGTGGTAATCCTAGATATCCACTAATGACCCCCGAGGAAGTTATCGGGAATTTTGTAAGCTTTGAATGCATGATTAAGGGCTCAAAGAAGATCAACGAGCTTGATGAGCCTTCCACATCCGAGGCACAACCGGTGGCCTTCAAGGCAACGGAGGAGAAGAAGGAGGAGTCTACACCAAGTAGACAACCAATTGATGCCTCCAAGCTCGACAACGAGGAGATGGCCCTAATCATCAAAAGCTTTCGGCAAATCCTCAAGCAACGGAAGGGGAAGGATTACAAATCCCGTTCCAAGAAGGTTTGCTACAAGTGTGGTAAGCCCGGTCATTTTATTGCAAAATGTCCTATGTCTAGTGACAGTGACAGGGGCGACAAGAAGGGAAAGAGGAGGGAAAAGAAGAAGTACTACAAGAAGAAGGGCGGCGATGCCCATGTTTGTCGGGAGTGGGACTCCGACGAAAGCTCAAGCGACTCCTCCGACGACGAGGACGCCGCCAACATCGCCGTCACCAAGGGCCTCCTCTTTCCCAACGTCGGCCACAAGTGTCTCATGGCCAAGGACGGCAAAAAGAAGGTAAAATCAAGGTCCTCCACTAAATATGAAACATCTAGTGATGAGGATAATGATAAAAATGAGGAGGATAACTTGCGCATTCTTTTTGCCAACCTTAACATGGAACAAAAGGAAAAATTAAATGAGCTAATTAGTGCCATCCATGAAAAGGATGATCTCTTGGACTCCCAGGAGGACTTCCTAATCAAGGAAAATAAGAAACATGTTAAGGTTAAAAATGCTTATGCTCTAGAAGTAGAAAAATGTAACAAATTATCTAGTGAGCTAAGCACATGCCATGACACTATAGCCAACCTTAGAAATGAAAATGTTAAATTAATTGCTAAGGTTGATTCTCATGTTTGCATTGATCCTAGAAATGATAATGTTGATTTGCTTGCTAGGATTGATGAGTTGAATGTTTCTATTACTAGCCTTAGAAATGAGAATGAGAAACTAATTGCTAAGGCTAAGGATTTTGATGTTTGCAATGCTACCATTTCCGACCTTAGAACTAAAAATGATTTGTTGCATGCTAAGGTCATTGAGTTAAAATCTTGCAAACCTTCTACATCTACTGAGCATATTTCCATTTGTACTAGATGTAGAGATATTAATGTTGATGCTATTCATGATCACCTAGCCTTAATTAAAAAACAAAATGATCACATAGCACAACTTAATGCTAAGATTAGTGAGCATGACTTAGAAAATGAAAAATTTAAATTTGCTAGAAGCATGCTCTTTAATGGGAGACGCCCTGGCATTAAGGACGGCATTGGCTTCCAAAAGGGAGACAATGTCAAAATTAATGCCCCTCCAAAGAACTTATCTAACTTTGTTAAGGGCAAGGCTCCCATGCCTCAGGATAACGAGGGTTACATTTTGTACCCTGCCGGCTATCCTGAGAGCAAGATTAGGAAAATTCATTCTAGGACGTCTCACTCTGGTCCTAATCATGCTTTCATGTATAAGAGTGAGACATCTAGATCTAGGCAACCAACCCATGCCAAGTTGCCTAAAAAGAAAACTCCTAATGCATCAAATGATCATGCCATCTCATTTAAAACTTTTGATGCATCTTATGTTTTAACTAACAAATCCGGCAAGGTAGTTGCCAAAATTGTTGGGGGCAAACACAAGGGCTCCAAGACTTGTGTTTGGGTACCCAAGGTTCTTGTTTCTAATGCTAAAGGACCCAAAACCGTTTGGGTACCTAAAATCAAGAACTAAATTTGTTTTGTAGGTTTATGCATCCGGGGGCTCAAGTTGGATACTCGACAGCGGGTGCACTAACCACATGACAGGGGAGAAAAGGATGTTCTCCTCATATGAGAAAAACCAAGATCCCCATCGAGCTATCACATTCGGGGATGGAAATCAAGGTTTGGTCAAAGGTTTGGGTAAAATTGCTATATCACCTGACCATACTATTTCCAATGTTTTTCTTGTAGATTCTTTACATTACAATTTGCTTTCCGTATCCCAATTATGTCAAATGGGCTACAACTGTCTTTTTACTGATACTGGTGTTACTGTCTTTAGAAGAAGTGATGATTCAATAGCATTTAAGGGAGTGTTAGAGGGTCAGCTATACCTAGTTGATTTTGATAGAGCTGAACTCGACACTTGCTTGATTGCTAAGACTAACTTGGGTTGGCTCTGGCACCGCCGACTAGCCCATGTTGGAATGAAGAATCTTCACAAGCTTCTAAAGGGAGAACACATTTTAGGACTAACCAATGTTCATTTTGAGAAAGACAGGATTTGTAGCGCATGCCAAGCCGGGAAGCAAGTTGGTGTCCATCATCCACACAAAAACATCATGACTACCGACAGGCCACTTGAGCTCCTACACATGGATTTATTCGGCCCGATCGCTTACATAAGCATCGGCGGTAGTAAGTATTGTCTTGTAATTGTGGATGATTATTCTCGCTTCACTTGGGTGTTCTTTTTGCAGGACAAATCTTATACCCAAGAGACCTTAAAGGGATTCTTGAGACGGGCTCAAAATGAGTTCGGCTTAAGGGTCAAGAAAATTAGAAGCGACAATGGGACGGAGTTCAAGAACTCTCAAATTGAAGGCTTCCTTGAGGAGGAGGGCATCAAGCATGAGTTCTCTTCTCCCTACACTCCACAGCAAAATGGTGTAGTGGAGAGGAAGAATCGAACTCTATTGGACATGGCAAGAACCATGCTTGATGAGTACAAAACACCGGATCGGTTTTGGGCCGAGGCGGTCAACACCGCCTGCTACGCCATCAACCGGTTATATCTTCACCGAATCCTCAAGAAGACATCTTATGAACTCCTTACCGGTAAAAAGCCCAATATTTCATATTTTAGAGTTTTTGGTAGCAAATGTTTTATTCTTGTCAAAAGAGGTAGAAAATCTAAATTTGCTCCTAAAACTGTAGAAGGCTTTTTACTAGGATATGACTCAAACACAAGGGCATATAGAGTCTTTAACAAGTCCTCAGGACTTGTTGAAGTTTCTTGTGACGTTGTGTTTGATGAGACTAACGGCTCTCAAGTAGAGCAAGTTGATCTTGATGAGATAGGTGAAGAACAGGCTCCATGCATAGCGCTAAGGAACATGTCCATTGGGGATGTGTGTCCTAAGGAATCCGAAGAGCCTTCACAAGCACAAGATCAACCATCCTCCTCCAAGCAAGCATCTCCACCGACTCAAATTGAGGATGAGGCTCAAAATGTTGAACAAGAAGATCAAGAAGATGAGCCGCCTCAAAATGACGGCAACGATCAAGGGGGAGATTCAAATGATGAAGACAAGGAGGATGAACCACCAAGGCCGCCACACCCAAGAGTCCATCAAGCAATACAACGAGATCACCCCGTCGACACCATCCTCGGCGACATTCATAAGGGGGTAACCACTCGATCTCGTGTTGCACATTTTTGTGAACATTACTCTTTTGTTTCCTCTATTGAGCCACACAGGGTAGAGGAAGCACTTCAAGATTCGGATTGGGTGATGGCGATGCAAGAGGAGCTCAACAATTTCACAAGGAATGAGGTATGGTATTTGGTTCCACGTCCTAATCAAAATGTTGTAGGAACCAAGTGGGTCTTCCGCAACAAGCAAGACGAGCATGGTGTGGTGACAAGGAACAAAGCTCGACTCGTGGCCAAGGGGTATTCACAAGTCGAAGGTTTGGATTTTGGTGAAACCTATGCACCCGTAGCTAGGCTTGAGTCAATTCGCATATTATTGGCCTATGCTACTTACCATGGCTTCAAGCTTTATCAAATGGACGTGAAGAGTGCCTTCCTCAATGGACCAATCAAGGAGGAGGTCTATGTTGAGCAACCTCCCGGCTTTGAAGACAGTGAGTACCCTAACCATGTTTATAGGCTCTCTAAGGCGCTTTATGGGCTCAAGCAAACCCCAAGAGCATGGTATGAATGCCTTAGAGATTTCCTTATTGCAAATGGCTTCAAAGTCGGCAAGGCCGATCCTACTCTATTCACTAAGACTCTTGACAATGATTTGTTTGTATGCCAAATTTATGTTGATGATATCATATTTGGGTCTACTAACAAATCTACATGTGAAGAATTTAGTAGGATCATGACACAAAAATTCGAGATGTCAATGATGGGGGAGTTGAAGTATTTTCTAGGATTCCAAGTCAAGCAACTCCAAGAAGGCACCTTCATTAGCCAAACGAAGTATACTCAAGACATTCTAAGCAAGTTTGGAATGAAGGATGCCAAGCCCATCAAGACACCCATGGGAACGAATGGGCATCTCGACCTCGACACGGGAGGTAAGTCCGTGGATCAAAAGGTATATCGGTCGATAATTGGTTCATTGCTTTACTTATGTGCATCTCGACCGGACATTATGCTTTCCGTTTACATGTGTGCAAGATTCCAAGCCGACCCTAAGGAATCACACCTTACGGCCGTGAAACGAATCTTGAGATATTTGGCTTATACTCCTAAGTTTGGGCTTTGGTACCCTCGGGGATCCACTTTTGATTTGATTGGTTATTCGGATGCCGATTGGGCGGGGTGTAAGATTAATAGGAAGAGCACATCGGGGACTTGCCAGTTCTTGGGAAGATCCTTGGTGTCTTGGGCTTCAAAGAAGCAAAATTCGGTCGCTCTTTCCACCGCCGAAGCCGAGTATATTGTCGCAGGCCATTGTTGCGCGCAACTGCTTTGGATGAGGCAAACCCTGCGGGACTACGGTTACAAATTAACCAAAGTCCCCTTGCTATGTGATAATGAGAGTGCAATCAAAATGGCCGACAATCCCGTCGAGCATAGCTGCACTAAACACATAGCCATTCGGTATCATTTTCTTCGGGATCACCAACAAAAGGGGGATATCGAGATTTCTTACATTAACACTAAAGATCAATTAGCCGATATCTTTACCAAGCCTCTTGATGAGCAATCTTTTACCAGACTTAGGCATGAGCTCAATATTCTTGATTCTAGGAATTTCTTTTGCTAGTCTTGCACACATAGCTCATAAATATACCTTTGATCATGTCTCTTTTATATATGCTATGACTAATGTGTTTTCAAGTGTATTTCAAACCAAGTCATAGGTATATTGAAAGGGAATTGGAGTCTTCGGCAAAGACAAGGCTTCCACTCCACTACACTACTCATTCTTCGCCGTCGCTCCGCATCATCTCTCCAACTTTGGTATAATCTTCACTCATTCATTTCATGACCAAAGGGGGAGAAAGTACTTCATTGGGCTCTAATGATTCCGTTTTTGGCGATTCATGCCAAAGGGGGAGAAAATATGAGCCCAAAGCAAAAGGACCGCACCACCACCTAACTTTATAAATTTAATGATTTTAAATTGGTAAATTTCAAAATTGGTATCTCTTTGTGTTCTAAAGGGGGAGCAACTAGTATTTTCAAAATTGATGTCTTAAAACCCTCTTGAACACTAAGAGGAGACCTTATTTGAGGGGGAGTTTTGTTTAGTCAAAGGAAAAGCATTTGAACAAAGGAAGAAAATTTCAAAACTTGAAAATGCTTTGCAAAATCTTATTCATTTACCTTTGACTATCTTGCAAAAGGACTTTGAAAAGAATTTACAAAAGAATTTGCAAAAACAAAACTTGTGGTGTAAGCGTGGTCCAATATGTCAAAAACCAAGAAAACAATCCATGCGCATCATGTAAGTATTTATTGGCTCAATTCCAAGCAACCTTTGCACTTACATTATGCAAACTAGTTCAATTATGCATTTCAATATTTGCTTTGGTTTGTGTTGGCATCAATCACCAAAAAGGGGGAGATTGAAAGGGAATTGGGCTTACACCTAGTTCCCAAATAATTTTGGTGGTTGAATTGCCCAACACAAATATTGGACTAACTAGTTTGCTCTAGTGTATAAGTTATACAGGTGCAAAAGGTTCACACTTAGCCAATAAAAAGATCAAGTGTTGGATTCAACAAAGGAGCAAAGAGGCAACCGAAGGCACCTCTGGTCTGGGGGCACCGGACTGTCCGGTGTACACCGGACAATGTCCGGTGCGCCACCGGTGCACCAGAGGACTCCGACTTCAAACTCTTCGCCTTCGGGAATTCTCGGAAGCCGGCGCGCTATAATTCACCGGACTGTCCGGTGTGCACCGGACATGTCCGGTGCTCCAAGGAAGCGCGGTCTCCGGAGCTCGCCAGCCTCGGGTTCACGCGGCAGCCGCTCTGCTAAAATTCACCGGACTGTCCGGTGTGCACCGGGCTGTCCGGTGTGCCAGCGGAGCAACGGCTATTTCGGCGCCAACGGCTACCTGCGGTGCATTTAATGCGCGCAGCGCGCGCAGTTGTCAGGATCGCCCATACCGGTGCACCGGACATCAAACAGTACATGTCCGGTGTGCACCGGACACCCAGGAGGGCCCAGAAGTCAGAAGCTCCAACGGTCAGAATCCAACGGCATTGCTGACGTGGCAGGGGCACCGGACTGTCCGGTGTGCACCGGACTGTCCGGTGCGCCATCGAACAGAAGCCTCCAGCCAACGGTCATGTTTGGTGGTTGGGGCTATAAATACCCCAACCACCCCACCATTCATTGCATCCAAGTTTTCCAACTTCCAACCAATTACAAGAGCTAGGCATTCAATTCTAGACACACCAAAAGAGATCAAATCCTCTCCAATTCCACTCAAGCCTTTAGTGACTAGCGAGAGAGATTTGCCGTGTTCTTTTGAGCTCTTGCGCTTGGATCACTTTCTTTCTTTCTCACTTGTTCTTGTGATCAAAACTCAATTGTAACCAAGGCAAGAGGCACCAATTGTGTGGTGGCCCTTGCGGGGAAGTTTTGTTCCCGTTTGATTGAGAAGAAGAAAAGCTCACTCGGTCCGAGGGACCGTTTGAGAGAGGGAAGGGTTGAAAGAGACCCGGCCTTTGTGGCCTCCTCAACGGGGAGTAGGTTTGCAAGAACCGAACCTCGGTAAAACAAATCCGCGTGTCACACTCTTCATTTGCTTGCGATTTGTTTTGCGCCCTCTCTCGCGGACTCGTTTATATTTCTAACGCTAACCCGGTTTGTAGTTGTGATTATTTTTGTAAATTTCAGTTTCGCCCTATTCACCCCCCCTCTAGGCGACTTTCATCTACTGTTAGAGATATAGTGCCAATCACACTTCAAAAATGGAAGGATTTAGATGAAGACACCCGCAACAAGCTATGGGCTAAGTTGTCTGAGTCATTCAAGTTCCCAAAAGGCACAGAGGATGCAGTAAGGAAGTCGATGCTCTCTGCTATGGCCAAGATGTTTCGTGGGTGGAAGGCCGAGATGAATAGGGAATTTGTTAAGAAGAATAAGGTTCCTCCGCCCAAGAAAATGGGGAAAATCACTCAAGCTCAGTGGGAGGAATTTGTTCGTCAGAAGACCGAACTGAAGGCCAAAGAACTGGGCGAAACTAATTCTCAGAGAGCGAAGATGAACAAACACCCCCATCGCCTGGGGTCAACCGGATATCACCATAAAGTTGTGCAGTGGAACAGGACAATCGAGGAAGCTATAACTAACGGCACTTTGGACCCAATATTAAAAGATATCGATGAGAGAGCTATTCGTTGGATCTTAGGTCGGGCAGGTTTGAGTGAGGACGGCAAACTTTTGCATCCAGAATTGGTAGGCGAAGCTTCGACCAAAATTCAAGAATATGCAGATAAGAGGAAAAAAAGGAGAATTTAAGCCTCGGAGGGAGAATGACATACTAACTGTAGCACTAGGCAATCCTGAACACACTGGACGGGCTCGGGGAATCTCTTCTAAGATTTCCTAGAGAGAGGCGTTTCCAGAGTATGCGTCGTCATATAGGAAACACGAGAAGTCGAAAAGGACCCTTGAAGAGACTATTGATGAAAGGGTACAAAAGGCTATTAATGACGTGATGAACAAAATGAAGAAAACAGAATGCATATCATTTGAACTCAAGCCAAGCCACATGAGTCCACCTATAGTCCCTAGCAGCGTTGGATCTGTGCAAGACTTGACCAAGTACCCTGTAGACGATATTGTTGAGGACAAGCCTTGCTTTCTTCATATTCCAATCAATCGATCTGGGACAAAAACAAAGCAAGCTGCTACTAGTTTGGTAAAACCAGGACTTGTTAACTACAAGGATAATCCTGTCCCGCCACACTATGCTATGGTCCAAGTTCTAGAAATCACAGACAGTGGTTGTGAAGATTGGGAGATAGATTTTCCAGTTGAGGGGATCATAACTTTGCAGGAGGCAATGAACGAGTTGGTCCTTTGGCATCGACGCGACATCAAGTTGGGTGATGAGCCGAATTCAACACCAATGCAACAAAAAGATAGTTCGATCATTCCACACCCCATGGTGCAGGAAAATATGACACCGACCTCCAAAAAAATCGTTGAAACAATCATATCGCCTCTTGCGAAGGAACTCGACGAGGGGGACGTAGACAAAATTGTTCCTCAGAATGTCGACGTCAACATCAAAAAGGAACCAAAGGTTGGCACCAATGTTGAAGGGCCAACTATTTCAAAGAAAATTCATAAGCGAATCGCCACTGACGATGTCAAGAAACCGTCAGAATCAGTGGCACGCTACCTGCATAAATTGCAGAGAGTTATGACAAATCAATCAAAAGCGGAATCAGCATCTCATGGAGTAGGCACACGGTCGACCCAAATAGACAATTTCGAAGTATGGGAAGAAGATGGAATGATTCATACTCGAGAATCATTACGTCTTAAAACCAATGTCTCGGTATACAAGAAGGAGGATGTTCCTCCTAAATTTGTGAATGGGAGGCCGTTCTTAACGACGGTGCAACTTTCTAAGTTGTCGACTCCGGAGATTAGAATGCATGAGTGGTACATGGTGGCTAGCAACAAATACAAACTCAAGGAATTCACATTTGTTGTGCCAGAAGATGCATTTTGGAGCAATGATCATATAGATCCTGTGCGGCATTTATTCTTTGACGATCTCTGGTCGTTGTACCACCGACAAAGGATGGAAACCAACTACTTAACCCTCTTTTGCTTGTAAGTACCTCTAAACTTTCATATTTGTTAGTTTTGTACACGCACACATAAACGAGAGTCTAACGATTAACACTATTACACGTAGGATGCAATACATGGATGATAAGAAGAAACAACTTAAGACAGGGTTTCTTGACCCGTTGATGATATCCCAAGCTCGCTACAAAGTAGTTGCTCGGAGGCATGGAGAAGAATATAAAGACTTGAACGATGCTGAATTTGAGAAAGCCGTCAAACAGAATCAGAGAAAGAAAATGAAGGTAATGGCGGCATACATTGGACGAGCCATGTATAATCATGTACAACATGGCAAGGACTTAATAATAGCTCTGCACCACTTTAAGTAAGTTATCGACATGGTTTAATTTTGAACTATAAATTATGGCAATCGTGATATTAACATGTGTTTTCGTCTATGTCTATATAGTGACCACTATATTTGTATCATGATCTGGCCAAAGGATGGTAAAGTCATGGTCTTCGACTCACTGAGAATGGAAAAGACTACGTATAATGACTTCTTGAAGATTTTAGAGAAGTATGATTATTATTGCACACTTGTACTTATTACAACTTAACAAATGTATTCTTAATCTCACAATGCTATTCTTATATGCAGTGCATACCGTTTTTATTGGAAAGATCTTGGCGGCGAACATCCAGAGGACAAGCCTAATTTGTCAATATCATTATTTCCATATGGTGACAAACAACCTCCGGGTACTGTCCTGTGCGGTTATTATGTATGCGAATGGTGTCGTGTCACCTTCCATTACATGGTCAATCGTGAGGATGTAAGTTCGCTATCATTGTCTATGTTGCAATTTTTATGTTATATTGTTGCTCATCACATTACTCTTAGCACCGATTGCTTTTTGCTTTCATTGCAGGTTCCTAAATCCAAGATCAATGCTGAATGGTTAGAAAGAGATATGGTTTCCGTTGGCATTGCTAAGGTTGTAAGAGACTTGCTTTACTTTATGCGCCGTGAAGTTCTTCATCAATAAGGGCTATTCTACAATATAAATGGAAATTTGCAAAAATTCCCAGAACTAAGTTTGTACACAATATCACACAGTGTTTAGGTCTTTAGTTAGGAACTTTAGATGTTTAGTTGTCTATGGAACTTTGAGATGTTTAGTTGTATAATTCTGTGTATGACGATGGAACTTGATATGTGGATGAATCTGTGTATTATCCCTGTTATGGAACTTGTAATCTGTGTATTATACCTGTTATGGAACATATGTGTAAATCTGTGTATGTGGATGAATCTGTGTACAATCTATGTATTATGCAATCTGTGTGAATCTGTGTATAATCTGTATATATGAATCTGTTTATACCTGTTTGAAAATTCTGTGTATTATACCTGTTTGAAAATTCTGTATATATGAATCTGTATAATGAAAACCGTCTGTGATTTATAGTGTATGCAGTCGGTTCCTTTGAACTGGACCGCCTGTGATGTGTGTCTATCACAGGCGGTTCCGTTGAACTGGACCGCCTGTAATCTGTGTTTTTCACAGGCGGTTTTTGATTGACCGCCTGTGATGTTGTTTTACATCATAGGCGGTGCACCACAAGCGGTTCCTAGAACTGCCTGTGTAGTGGCGAACCAGACCGCCTGTACAGAGGTGTGATGTAGTAGTGTTGGTTGTGGTAGAGAGAAGCCGAGGGAGCAGACTTGGACCGGAGAATTCCTCGTTAGAGTTCCTCCTTCGCTGCGGTGCCACTTATTGCCGTGGCCCGTGTCACCTGCGCACCAATTGATGGTAAGAAGCATTGCATCGAGTTCACCTTCTCCACTTGGTGTAGCGCCTTTCTGTTTAGACGGGGGAGTTCGGGAGCACCACGTCGCCGTTCTCTGGTGGGGGCGTCACCACCCCAGGCACGCGCTCCGCCGTCGCTCATGTCGCAAGGAGGGAGAACAGCCTCCGGGCGTTGGTTTGGAAAAGAACTGCTAAGATTAAATCAGATCATACCAGTTCGCCCGAAGCGGTCCGAGCTATTGGATCATCATACAATGGTTCATATCACAATTCACATGCGTGAGTTTGTCTGTGGAAAAATTCATAAAGAGACACTGAGTTTGTTTTAAATTAACCCGCGGTCCTGCCTTAGTGCAAAATAATTGATATTGGGTCCAACTTTTAATTCTTTAGCCCCTGAGCTTTTTAGAGTTAGTACCCGCTATCCGATTCCATAGAAAAGTACATAAAATTAATTGGAGAAATCAGAGAGAACCTTTGAAAATCATTTTTAAGTGTAAAAGCTTAATATGGAATGGGTTAGAAACTTAATTAATCTGTAAATTTCTCGCTTTAACTACGTTTTACTCTGTTCTAGTTGTGTTAGCTTCGTAACAAAATTCACTACGCAGTAACAACATTATTTATAACATATCACATACTTTTATAACTAGATATTTATTTAACTTATGTTTAGTAGATTAATCTTGCTTAATTTGTCCATAATTATAATCTGACTAAGATATGATCTCTACTCAAGTTATAATTTAGATTAAAGCTGAATTAATTATTTCTTTAGATTATCTTTCTCACATGATTTATAAAATCGACATAAAACCTAGTTTTAATTGTTTAATAACGTAGGTCTTCTAAAAACCATATCTTTTCAAACATAACTCTATTTTTAGTGATTCTTGAACCTACGATTTCGTAGTAGGACGTAGAATATTAATATGTAGTTTGTTTTTATGCTTTGGTATAATGTTACCATATCCATTATTCACTGGATTGTATGTATTGCTGCTAGTAGAGGCAAGGTCACAAGGAATCTGAAGCCTAACTTTTGGGGAAGCATCCGGACAAAAGGTCATCGCAAGTGTAAGGCAAATTGTGCCCTTGATCACTTTTCTTTACCTAATAATGTTCTCAAGAATCACTGTGACATGCTCAACTTAATTTGATGGGACCTAATAGGTTACCCTAGTTTTGTTCACTCTACACCTTGCAAACAAATAAACTATTGAGTAGTCTTACTATTGCTTTACTTGGTTTTGGGATTAATGTTACATCTGAATTATGATCATGCCTTATCATTATTGTTGGATTATTCATCATTCATGATAAGATCATTTTGTTAACCGGAACATGGAGAACAACCCAGGAAAATAGTGCTACCATAAGGGTGGTATGGGACACCCTTGGCTAACTAATTAGGAATGCTAGTGGAGGACTACCTTACACGAAAGGGCAACCATAGTGTGAGGAGCTGGCAGTATAGGGCGGTTCTTAGGTCGATCATGCTACGATGGCTTTTTGGACGAGGGATTCCTGTATTCGCCCTTTCTCGCAGAACCTAGGTTTCAGGGGCACCAAACCCGGGCGCGAAATTCACCAAGTGTGCTGGGATCAAGTCTCACACATATGATGACCCATGGTACAAAAACGAATGTCACATTTTACTATATAATAGGAGTTCTGTACAAAATAAATAAATAATTACATCATACGAAGACATCGATCCAACAACCATAGTTGACTGGGAGATGACGGCCTAGACCACTCACGAACTCATCACAAGCTCACCACGTAGCCCGTGGGCAGAGCCAGCTCTTCTCATCGCCCGTGTGATCCACTCCAGCTACGGCCTATGGAGACGAGGGTGGAGCACCCGACGCCCAATAAAGCTTGCAGATCATCGTCGGTGATGGAGGAAACCGGCCACGGGTCGCGGGGAGGAAGCACATTCACTTTCTCGACCATCGTTGCTGAGGAAGAAGACTAGAGGAGAGTGCAAGAGCTATTTTGCGGCTAAGAGATAAGGTGACTAGGGCAGGAAGACGAGAGCAGAGGGTAAAGAACCGAAGAGTCCATCTCGAGTGAATTTATAGGGGCAGGCGGAGTCACCGAGTCTTGGGCTGACCCACCCTGAGACAAAACTGAAAGCAGGCTAGGACGCTTCAAATCCCTTAAGCATGCATGCAGCAACGGTGGGCCTACGGCCGGCGCATCTCATCGCATTTAATTCTCGCCCTTCCTGTCGACTGATGTCAGACAGCAAGCGTCACCTTGCATTACGCATCAAAAGGTGCGCCTCTCCCTCTCCCTCCCTTTCCATCTACTGGAATATAACGGGAAGAAGGTGCCTCCCACCTCGAGCATCCTTCCTCAAGCAAAAAGGGGAAAAGCATAGTACTGTTCAGGGGTTCGAAGGTCAGGCCCTCGACAGGGTTCGGGAGACTGCCTCAGGACGAGTGGGCTCCGAGACCGTTACTGATCAGAGGTTCGAAGGTTGGCCCCTCGGAAGGGCTTCATAACCGCCTCCGAGCACAGAGTTAGGGATGACTATGGGTATGTCTGTACATGGCCAAGCCTTAGGCTACGATCCTGAGGTACCCTGAGACATATCCGAGACCCCTAGGAGTGATTCGTGATGGTGTCCCATCGTAGGGAGGCATCGAGCCCTCGGACCCCATCAATCGGGTTCGGGGCTAGGCGAATCACTCGCAGGTACTTTTGGAGCATGTCTCCGGACCGCTAGCTGACTCCTATCAAATGGAGCTCGGACCCCCGCTCGAATTACCTGTTAACAGCTCATAGGAGACATCATGCTCATTGCCCATCGAGGGTAGCATGGCGTGATCCCCCTCTTCCACCTTGTTGAGAGGCGATGAAGAGGCATATAACCGAAAAAGTCAAGGCGCCCATCGATCATCCTCTTGCCCCGTGCGAAGGCTCGGGGGCTACCCTTGCAACCTATGCTACGGAAACAATTATTACTGTCACACCCGGATTTTAGGGGGCCAAAACTCAGGCGCGAAATAATCACCAAGTGTGCTAGGATCAAGTCTCACACATATGATGACACATGGCATAGAAACGAATGTGACATTTTTAATATATAATGGAGTTCTGTACAAAATAGTTAAATAATTACATCATACGAAGACAACGATCCAGCAACCAAAGTTGACTAGGAGATGATGGCCTAGACCACTCAGGAACTCATCACAGCATCCTTCGTGTGCCTCATCCTATGGTACCTGTCCTTGACCTGGGGATGTGAGTACAGCAAGGGTGATCTCACATACGTTCATCGCTCAACAAGTTGTGGGGAATAATGTGCATGAACTCACCAAAGGTGGGAGCTCATGTGAAGTGTAAGGCTTACCAAAGGAGACGGTTAAAGCTGAGCATTGCTTTTAGAGATGGTCAAAATTTTATTAGCAGTTACTAAGTGTAAGTAGATATCGATCCAAATAAATAAGAGACCACAATTGATAATAACACCCGCGATGTAATACATTTGACAGATTAAGTTTAGTTCCATAAATTAATCATGCGGGAGTCCTGAGTCGCTCTTGACCGTGAGCATAGCTGATATACCAGTTTTACACTCTTCAGAGGTTGTGCATCTTTACCCACAAGTCATGTTACCCATTTGCCATGGGGTTGTACGGACCCCATACACCTCTACCAAGGAAGCGAGGCAGGGTAGCACTACGAGGCCTTTCTAAAGTTCCACTAGTTCGAGAAAACCCGCTACGGATTCAGGACGAAGGAAGCATAGGAATCCCTCGTCTGAAAAGCTTTACAGACAGTTCCACCCGAGGACCTCCCTATACTCAAGTAGTGATGCCTCCCCGCTTGCCCCTACCCGGGTAAGGTAATCTCTCCCTAGCTTTCCTAATTACTTGGCCAAGGGTGTCCCACTCCACCCTTGTGGTAGCACTATTTACTCAAGTTAAGCTCCATGTTACTGGGTTTAGGGTTTAGGCCAAGAGATGTGGGCGCCAATGTTTGCCCTTGTTCTCAAATGCTATAAATCAAGAACAAGGCAACATAATTATTAATGGTTAAAGACCTTTGTCCTTCGAAGCATCATTTCCTCGTGGATATAATGATTCTCAGACGAAGGTTATGAAGGACACACCTTCATCATTTCATCACATAAACATGAATATAAACATGAACATGAATATAAATAAAAAGTGAGAATACAAAGGAATGAAGACAATAATTATTATATATCAACAACTTATTTATTATTATCTTCATCAGACATGAATAAGCATTGTCGATATTCATATTACAATGGTACCTTCGGCTTGTCAGAAGGTGGAGATGCAAAAATGACGCGAGAGTGATTAGAATCCAGCGTGAACAGTACGATGTTACTGTTCATCTATTTATAGGCACGGGACGCAGCCCAGACAAAATTACATTCATGTCCTTGACATTTACTCGTAATCATAATACAAATTATCAAGGAGCAAGTAGTCTTTTCCCCCTTTAAGTCGGTATCGTCCTTGGTCTTCGTCACCATATTCAGCCGAAGCTCTCCGGCAATAGCTTTGGCGCTGGTTCCTATCACCTTCGGGTTGCTCCTTTACGCGGCGTATACTTTCGCCATTAGAGAAGGTCTTTATCTGGGAGCCGAAGCCTCCTGTAATAATCTATGTCGTACTGAAAACATATGGTTAGTCATGGTTTTTAGGACCTTCGAAAGAGAAAGGCCCCCAACAATTAACTCAACTTTAATCTAGATTAATACTTGGTTAGAAATCATATTTTAGTCAAATTATCATCATGGACTAGTTCAACTTTGGTTAGAGGGATTAATCTACTAATCATAGGCTAAACCAATATCTATTTATAAAATTATGCTTTATGGTACAAATAATGCCGCCACTGTGTAGATAATTTTATTACGAAGCTAACACAACTTGAATGAGTTAAATCGGAGTTAAAACGAATAAGATATGGATTAACTATGTCTATTGCATTATTTTCATACTTAAAGTCAATTTCTTTATTTAATTTTTTATGAATTACATAGAACCTAGGACTGTGGATTGCAATACCTAAGACCTTGGGGTTTACTTTGATAAAATTAGGACTGGGTTGTAATAGCTTTTCAATAGCAGAGGAGTGCGGGTTGATTTCAACAGAGTCCAGGGTCTCTTTTATGAAAGTACATGGCCAAAGAGGTATGGCTTCACCTCAGCCATTCGATCTATTCTGGATGGCCCTGATTAGATCTAACCCTCGCGTGAACTAGTACGCACCAGGAGCCCATAGATTAATAACAAACGGCTTAGATTTTAAGCGCCTGAGATTCATTCAGATTCATTCGATCAGATCAAACGGTCAGGATTACCGGGCCGAACGGGTATGCTAGGGATTTTATCTCATCCAATAGATCGTCGATCAACGGTCAAGTACCCATCTTCTTTATCCAGGCAGGACACAGCGGTGCGAGCCCCCCCCCCCCCCCACGACGGAGGCCATGCCGGCGTTTAGGTGATCCGACAACCCGGCCCTCCAACGCACAAACGGACGAGAGCTAGATGTAGCGAGGAGGTCAACAAAGATAGCGAGGGATCCCTTACCGGACATGGTGGTAGTAGTGGCCCCGCCCATGAGTTCTTGCGGCTAGATGGCAGGTTCCATGCTCCGGTGAGCAATTGGATCGAAAGCGGTGGCCAACCCAGTGCAGACCCATCAACGAAAAGAGAAGCAGTTTGTTTCCTTCACCCGAAGCAGGAAACGACAACTTGGTGTCATCTCCTGCTGTGATCTGGTGGAGGATCACCGAGGACGGCCTAGCGGAGACAGACAGGTAGAGCCAGAAAGAGACGGCGAATCCTCCTTCCCTAATGGCTCGGGCCACACCCGTGTCCAGGTTGACACGTACGTCGCGGAGGTTGCGATAGCCATCACTCCCGTCGCATTCCGATTCTGTTCCTGTCTAAACCCCCACAGAGGCAAGTGAGGCATTTGCCTCAGCCGTGGACCGTTGTTCGGCATGGTACTGATGCCCGAGGGGACTGGGAAGGCACGGTTTTATACGCTGGTCTGAGTCCGAGCTCAACGGACTGCTAGGTGGGGGATCTTGGCCGGGTGATTGGAACGGCCGCACGACATCCTCACAGAAATCTTCGGGGTCCTCTGTTCATGCAGGTATGAGGAATGGGACGAGCCTGAGCACGAGGCAATGGTTGCACACGCGCGCGGATGTGGAAGAGGCTGGCGGGGTGGGAGCCACGGATCAGCGACGCGTGAAGCTGGGCTGAGCGGCGTTGCTGAAGTGGGCCGATAGGATTGTTTTAGGCCCAAACGTAGTTATCCCTTTCTTTTTTTTCTTTTTCTGGTTTCTAATTTCTTTTTTATTTACAATTTCAAATTCAAATCCGAGTTAAAGTCTAAGAATTCAAATTTAATGCACACTCAAAATCCCAGCATGGTGCAAAATTATATTTTATTTATTATCCTATTTAAACCAACGCTTTAAAATATGCAATCTATACACACAATAGAAATTTAGAAAATCATTCTTAGTGTATAAAGTTTTATAGAGAGTCCTTGTAAATACAATTTTTTAAGGAAAACAAACATCATATAGAGATACTTTTATTTAAATTTTTATTATACTATGTTTTAAGAGATATAACCCTAAAGCTAACAAAACTCTTATTGAAAGGTATTTGAATTCAAAATCCATGGAAAATTTTACTAGACTAACAATATAATATTTTAAGGTGTTACAATTACTCCAAAAAAATCCACACGAAACACTCGGGGGCTCCCTTTGCGTCCAGGCTACGGCCAAATGACAAATGGAGTCCACCACGCCCGTAGAGGGAAAAAAACTAAGACCACGAAGGAGTCAACCACTCCTTTAGGGCCTCAGGGGCTGCACTCAACGGGTGCGCTCGCTCGCACCCATCGGAAACAAAGAAATCTTCCACTCCTTAGGGCAAGATAACACACCAGAAGAACGTCTGAACTAGTGTCAAAAACACTTCTTCGAGAGGCTCGGTGGCTACTGTCGGGTTTGATAATTTGGGGTACCAAACTACACCCCCAAAACGCGCTTAAAACCCTAGGGACACCCTCAAAAGTACGTCCCCTGAGGACCAGGAATCAAGAACTCCGCCTTGCCCGAAGTCCCCTTCGAGGGTCTGTCCAAAACTCCGCCTCGCCCGAGCCCGATTTTGGACGGGGCGTAAGTGCGGGTAGATCTCTGTCCCGACCGAGGCTCCCCCACTCTTGGGAAGCTATGTCTGTCTCACCTGAGCCCATCCTAGGCGAGAAGGATGAAGCTTGTGGCAAGCCTCCCAAAGGCCACTGGGAGATAGTTGCATTCAATGCGAGTACCTACCCTGCGCAGGGTTGCCACAATCTTGTCAAAGATTCACCAGCATGATTACGCACGCGCCACTGTACACGCACGTCGTCTGCCAGCCCTGACAGGACATGTAATACGACAGAAGAGCGGACCAGCCCTTAGGCACAAAACTCGGTTTCACCCGACGCAGGGCTCCCCTCAGAAAAAAAACTCCACCTCGCCCAAGCCCGGCCTCAGCTAACTGCTCCCCCAAGCCCGGCCTTGTCTACCTACTCCCCCGCGAATCCCACGAAGGGCCACTCCTTTGAACTATGGCGTGCGTCAACGGATCTCAGGACGGGCTCTGTCACGACCTCGGGCGGACCTCCGTCTCGCCCGAGCCCTGTTCTGCCCTCGATATCTGTGACGGAGGATGCCCCAACGTCATCAGATACAGTGAAGCTGACGCATTCCTAAAGGAGCTTTTTCCCATACTAAGCACTGTATCAACCACTACGGTATGAGCAATCCCTCTCCAGGGGGATCGGGTACGTAACCAAGCCCTCGGCCTTGGCCTCGGCTCTGAGCAGGAAACAAGCAAGCACAAGTCAACAACAAAGTACAAAGACCATGCTGTCTACAGAACGCGAAGACACTCTCCACGGCGGGAAGGAAGACCTCGTCTACAAGGACGCGCTCCCCCTAGGCATATAAATAGGGTAGTCTATGGCTTCTCTAAGGAGGCAGGCTAATACTTCAGAGTGTTCTCCTACATTCGATATTGGCACTTGCCTCAATCACATTCAGGGACTTGGGGTCTTCCCCTCTCCTGCTCAGCTTGTAATCCCTACTGCAAGCACCTAGGTGTGAGTAATATAAGTCTCATCCCCCTCTGCTGGAAGTAGGGTCTCGCGTAGCCCGAACTAGGATAAATCGCTTGTGTCAACTCGCATCACCATATAGGTCCGGGGCACACGACATCATTTCACTAGTTGGTTAGGACCACGAGTCTAAACACCGACAGGGTTCGTGCCGATGGACCAGGAGCGGTGAAGGATGAGCATTGGGACTTGCCTGAGGCAAGGACATGGTGGAGCGAGCCATGTTGCCGGCGCGGTCAAGAACTGGTGGGACACGTGTCTAGGACGTGGGGGACGAGCAAGCGATGCGATACTCACAGTGGTTTGGTGGTTCAGCCTCGAAAAACCTCCTAGCTCTACAAACGATGGGTTTCCGACCGAGTTTGGCCTCAAAATCGGCAGTGGCGGTTCTAGCATGAATTAGAGGCGACATGTGGCATCATCACGGAGTGTGCGTCGAGGCTAAGCAACTTCATGTGGAGTGTGTGGCCATCAGATCAAAATCCGGGAGTTGGTCCAACTTGCCCCCATCGTAGTGGATATACTCTATGTATCTAGGGGTAGTTTAGAAAATAGTAATAACCCTATATAAATAGAGTGGTGGGTTGTTGTAGACAACTATCTCTTTGGCTATCACTTTGGCTAGTTTCATCTTAGCATTTAGAAACTCTAGTTTTCCATTCTCTAGTTTAGCCGAGATCCGCATGCGATTTTGTTTCCTATCGTCTGTGTCTGTGTACTCAAGATTTTGTGAGGAAGGGTGGCCATAACCACGCACAAGCCAGCATTGTTTGAATCAATTTCAGTTTGTATGTGCTGCAGTTTTTGATTCGTTTTTTACTTCGCTTATCCCTCTATCTGGTTTCATGATTTATGGAAGAACCTTTGAGTTCTTATATTGTGGGGTGTTGTTGGGGATTGTTTGGTGAAGAGATACACTCTTTGGATCACTACATATGCCCTCTTGGTGCATTTTAAGTCGTGATCCGAGTTGATCTCGTTTTGAGTTCATTTGAGAAAACCCCAACAAAACTCCAACCAATATGAGAAATATGCCCACACATGGGTTTTTGATTTACTCTATATGAAACTTCAGGATCCATCTTATTTCCCTCTGCGCAAACTCCATGTGAAGATTGAGTAGAATCTAAGTATTTTTTTTATTGCCTGGCACTGTCGCTCGCCCTAATCTATGATTTTAGCTCTGGGTTTTTGCAGATAGTGGGGCAGTTCCCTATGTAGCAGTTTGGTATATTCAGTTGACACTGGACTGAATATTAGTGTGTTACGCAGTTTCGATTGTCCCGTGGGATTTCGTTCAAGTAGGGATAAAGTCACAGTGTTGTTCTCGAAAGAGAGTTTTTGTGGCTCACATTCATCCCCATCTAGTCGCCTCACCGGTTCTTTAGTAGTGAGTACATGTTTTTGATGGAGTCGGATGATCATCTATATTATATATATACAGAGAGTGTAAGACAGACCACTTTAACAACACACAAAGACTCTCCTTATGATAATTATGTCGTTGTGGCGCAAGGTGCTGCCTTAATTCATTTTAGTCAATTTTTGCTTGGTCAGTTAGAGACGTCAGACATGGAGTGCGACGTGTGCAATTGTGCATTGCCGATTTGCCTGGGATATGAGATATAAGTTTAATAGTTGATAGATTCATATGATATTACATACTGCAGTGTCTTCGATTATCATCCGTTTTTTGTGTGTATCCGTTTGTTTTAATTCGTTTCCATGTAACCGTATATTCTACTACCGTTTTTATTTTCGGTAAAAAAAATATGGTGACAGGAACAGAAGAGGGGTTTTTTCGATCGTTTCTATCTGTTTTCATCCTATCCGCAAGAAATAGTGATAGAAAAAACATCGAAAAAGTAAATAAAGATAGATAATATAGTTAATGGGTAAATAAAAAAGAGATAGAGATCATGGCTCATGGCTCAGATACATTGTATAAATATAGAACATTACTTGTTTTTAACTCATACTCTCTCTATTTTTTTATTTGACGTCTGTTAGCATAAAATTGAACTACGCGACGACAAATAAATTAAATCGGAGGCAGTACTTTGTTTGATCTACTGGCTAAAATTAAGCCATTTAATGTGCGATATGTGGATTACGTGTCCACCTTGATATTGTTTTTTTTTGAGAGTTCACAATAGTGGTCTTGCCATGTGCCCTAATGTGTCACCCAGCTGTGTCACATTGCTGGTAGAGTCTGGCCCATCTCAACCGCCGTAGCAACGTACGCATGGTACTAGACATGTCCAAATGGATGCGCCGTGCCGGCCCGGCACGGGCCCGCCTTCGGCCCGGCACGTTTTGGCCTGGCACGTTTCGGCCCGTTAGGTTGACGGGCCATGCCGGGCTGGGCCACCGTACCACATTCCAGGCCCAAGCACGGCCCACACATAGCCGTGCCGGGCCGGGCTGGCCCGCAGCCCGCTAAGGTCCGCCGTGCTTTGACTGGGTGGAAAGAAAAATAAGTAAAAAAAGACTAAAAATAAGCTTTGCTAGAATTCAAACCTTGGTTGGAGGGTTTAAAATGTCTAGTTACACTACTCTAACCAACTAAACCAAACTTATTTTGTGTCTAAACTATTAAAGTTGCTTCTAATATACAAATAAATGCACTGGAAAATAAAATAAAAAAATCGGGCCGTGCTCGGGCTGGCACGGCGTGCCACGACAGCGGCCCAAGCCCAGCCCGAGTCCGTCAACCACCGGGCCGTGCCGTGTTCGTGACGGGCCAAAAACGTGCCGTGCCACGGGTCGCCCGACGGACACGACCCATTTAGACATCTCTACATGGTACTAGTTCATTTATGATTTCCTTGCGAGCACAAAGCTAGCGAAGACACCAAACAATGGGGAGCACGAGCGCCACAGGCACCACGTCGTCTTCCTCATCGGCTGCCCACGGGGGCGGTGCCGCACACGTACTGCTCCTGCCGTACCCGGGCGCGCAGGGCCATACAAACCCGCTGCTCCAGTTCGGCCGCTGCCTCACCTACCACGGCCTCCGCCCCACGCTCGTCACCTCGCGGTACGTGCTCTCCACCACCCCGCCTCCTGGGGAGCCCTTCAGGGTGGCCGCCATCTCCGATGGCTTCGACGACGGCGGGGCGGCCGCGTGCCCCGACCTCGACGTGTACTGGCGCCAGCTCGAGGCCGTCGGCTCGGAGACGCTGGCGGAGCTGATCCGCTCCGAGGCCGCCGATGGGCGGCCTGTGCGCGTGCTGGTTTACGACCCGCACTTGTCGTGGGTGCGACGGGTGGCACAGGCGGCCGGGCTGGCGGCAGCGGCGTTCCTATCGCAGCCATGCGCCGTCGACGTCGTCTACGGGGAGGTGTGGGCAGGACGGCTGCCACTGCCGGTGGTGGACGGGAAAGAGCTGTTCGCACGCGGGCTGCTGGGTGTCGTGCTCGGTCCCGACGACGTTCCGCCGTTCGCAGCAAAGCCAAACTGGTGCCCTGTGTTCCTTCGGGCATCACTGCGGCAATTTGAGGGGCTGGAGGACGCCGATGATGTGCTCGTCAACTCATTCCACGAGATCGAACCCAAGGTGAGGTCACCGTTACCACGGCCGGCACCTGTTTGTTGTTTTTCCCAAATGGACTTCGGTGTTGCATACACATCGTCATCGTTCATACACATCGTCATCGTTCGTTCACAATCACGTTTCTTCACTAAATAATCTATGGTTGGTGTGTCTGTTGTGATTATTCGATTCCACTTCACCATCATAAGATTTTCTTTTTGACACATTTGAAATGTTAATTATTTGAGCAGGAGGCAGATTATATGGCCCTAACATGGCATGCAAAGACAATAGGCCCAACCTTGCCATCATTTTATCTTGATGATGACCGTATGCCGTTGAACAAGACTTACGGTTTCAACCTCTTCAACAGCAGCGAGTCATGTCTGGCTTGGCTTGACAAACAGCTTCCGTGTTCTGTTGTTCTTGTATCCTATGGTACTGTCTCTGATTATGATGAAGCACAGTTAGAGGAGCTTGGCAATGGATTGTACAATTCTCGCAAACCATTCATTTGGGTTGTGAGGTCAAACGAAGAACACAAGTTGTCCAATGAACTTCGTGACAAGTGCAAGGAACGTGGCCTTATTGTTTCTTGGTGCCCCCAGCTGGAAGTTCTAGCACATAAAGCTACTGGTATGGCAAATGGTTATTATTCTACGTATAACCGTAGAAAATGAGACAACCCGATAAGAAATATAAAATTTAGTTGGATACTCTTACTATGTAGGTTGTTTCTTCACACATTGCGGATGGAACTCGACATTGGAGGCAATTGTTAATGGTGTGCCAATGGTGGCAATACCACACTGGGCAGACCAGCCGACCATATCAAAATATATGGAGAGCATGTGGGGCTTGGTGATGAGGGACGAGGTGGAAAGGTGCATCAAGGATGTCATGGATGGTGATAGTAAGGATAAGTATAGGAAGAGTGCCACTATGTGGATGCAAAAGGCCAAGTCCGCCATGCAGAATGGAGGGAGCTCGGACAAGAATATTACAGAATTCGTCGCGAAGTATTCTTTAAGTTAATTTTCAAAGATTTCGTAAAAAAGTTAATTTTCAAAGGTATAATGATAGTGTTATAATTACTTCCTACCTTCGTGGATTGTATGTCTTCCTGCATGTGATATATTTTGTCTCGGGATTGTGCGTATTACGTTTTGACTTGATGCTGTACATGCTACAGCAGCAACCTCCACGTCTAAAAATATATACATTGTTACGCAGCTATCCTTTGTAACTTTATAGTCACATTATTTTGTAAAATGAACATTATCATGTGCCTAGTATATGTTATGTTATATTAAAATAGGTTAATATATCAGGGCAGATATTGACTTTCATCAGTGCTGACAAGAGATCTATAAGTATGTCGAAGTATCAAAAAAATTTCGTAGGGGCACATATGGAGTATCTAGAATACACAACATATTGAGGAAAAACACTCAACCCCAATTATACATGTCCAACGGGCCATGCCGGGCTAGCCCGGCACGGTTCAGTATCGTTCCGGGCCGGCCTGGCTGACGCGGTCCAGGCCCGACACGGTTATTCTTACACGGGCCGTGCCGGGCCGGATCGAGCCCGGACCCGTAAACAAAAAAACACTCCAAAATTCGGAATTTAAAGGTAATATTCAAATTTATTTTAGATCCAATTAATTATATTTATTATTTTAGATACATACTTAGACAAAGAATTTTAGATACACATATCACAATTCAGAATACTCTCATATAATAACATATCATCAATATTATAGCTAAAATCAGACTGACCGTTACAAAATCAGTCTCTCAAGCGGGCCGATACCATGCCTACAATTAACCGTGCCGGGCCCGTGCCTGCACCGCGGGCCAGACGGCCAGCCCAAGCCCGGCACGGCTATCGGACTGGGCCGGCCCGAGCACGCTTTTAGTCGGACCGGGCCGTGCTCGTGCCGGGGCCGGCCCGGCCCATTTGGACATGTATAACCCCAAGGGTCGGCTCAATCCTCAAGCATTCCTCTACAGAGTACAGACCCAACAAAGCAACTTGAGGGAGCAAAGGAGGATGCTCCTTTGGAAGAAGAAATTCATAAAGTGCACAACCATGAAGACTGTATTGCATCTTTCATGGAGAAAACATGGGTCATATACCTAAGAATTGCATAATCACTATTGAAAAGGAGAGAGAACTTACAACAGCCATCTGAACTAGCTAGTCAAAAGAAATATGCCACACAACATCTTACTGCCCACAAGCCTATGTGCCACATATGTCCAACATCAAGGTCCTAATACACGCCCTTTGCCTTCAAATGCCTTGGTGCATCCACAATCAAGTCACTGGGAAACACAAATTGCTTCAGTATGATCAACCCCTTTTGGCCAACCACAACATCAAATCTTTCAAGTCAATAGAAGGGAAGGGTCCGAAGCTCGAAAAGCCAAAAACATGGTATCTCTAGCAAAACACATATTTCCCATAATGGGGAATCAAGCTTCAAGCCAACTAATAAGAAACGGAAAAAAGTAATCTAGAGGCGAGTACAACATGTGGGGTGTGCAAGGTCCATCCATCAGATTGAAGTGGTCTCACATTCCCATCACTTTTACCCAAGAAGACTTTCACTTAAAGGACTATCCACAGAACGATGCCATGGTCATCACATGTGTCATTAAAGGCTTCGTGGTTCATAATATCTTGGTGGATAATGGAAAACATATATCATTTTCTCCAAGGTGTTTAAGTAAATGAAAGAGACAAAATACATAGTGTTAGAGGCCACAAATCCATTTTGTTGTTTTGGAGGACATAATATCTTGGTTATGTAGGAAGGGTGAGGCAACCAGAGGGGGTAAATGGGAGCCAATCAGATTTTGCTTCCAAACACTAAAAATGGACACTTCACTTCAATTGAGATGAAGCAAGTGCTCAAACCATGAACACATCAGCGAACGAGTGATCTCATGATTACAAAATGTTCCTAATACTCACATGAGACTAGAAAAACAAACCGATCGCAAATCGAACACCGAAAAGTCCAAAACGGTCCAATACATTATCGTCAACAAGTGGTGTTTTCAGCAATACAAAATTTTGTTCTTGAATTCAAAACTAAACCAAACGAACTCCGATTGAGATGAAATTTTACGCACACATGAGAAAATATGTTTCCAAGATCTCCCCAAATTTTGAGCTCAATCAGACTTGTGAATCAACCATAGATTTAAAAATACAGCCAGAAATTGAGGTTTTCTAGAACAAGTTCAAACTGAGTTTTTTCTCAAATCGCGACCAAAATCTACAACAACTAGGTGTATGCAGTGGTTTGAAGAGTGCAACTCACCACCAATCAATCCCCAAACCAAATCTTCTCAAAAGAATCAAAGTTTTTCACCAAAAACACAAGATCAGGGAAAGGGAGAAACCTAGACTATACAACTTCAGAAATTCCAGCAAGGGTACAAAATGAGATTTTAAGCCAAAGAGCCATGTGGGCTAGACCGACGACCCTTACTCTGATTAAACTTGAAAATCAAGAACACATTCGAAGTACAAAATCGCTGCGGATCACTCGGCTCAACTGGTGTCTACATAGAGAGAAAACTAGGAGCTTTAGAATGAGTGCTCTAAACAAATGCCAACCAAGAGATACTAAACTAACCAGCCCTCCCCTCTATTTATAGAGGGTTATTATCACTTCCTAAACTACCCCTATTTACATAGAGCCTATCGACTCCACCAGGGGCAAAATGGACCAACTCCTAGGTTTTCGATTCGACGACCACGTCCTTCACACGGAGTTGCTTCGCCTTGACGCACCCTCCACAATCACGCCACGTATAGCCATCGGTTCCCTCCGAAACCACCACCGCCGAATTTTGAGGCCCAAACTCAGCAAAACCCGCCATCTGTAGTGCTAGGTGGTTTTGAGGCCCAAACCACCAAACCTGTAGTGAGAACCACACCTCGTGCACGTCCTCCACGATCAGACGCGTGTCCCGCTAGTCCTCGACCACGCCGGCAACACGGTCCACTCCACCACGTCCTCGTGCAAGTGATTGTCCCAGATGTCAGCCACCATGGATGGTCACCTGGCTGCTCTGATATGTCAGTCAAGACCCAGCACTCGCCCTTCACCGCTCCCGGTCCATCAGCACGAGCCCGCATGACCTTCACCTCAGCCATCAACCATCGTTCATGTGCTCCACACCTGCACACCACAAGTCGACCTACATGGTTGCACAAGCATAATCTCACACTCTGGTCAGCCCACTGACTACCCTAGAGTGCTACCCGTTGACAATCCCTCATCATCAACCCGTACCACAAGGGACAAGTCAACCTTGTGTTCGCAGGTTCACAATAGATGATGCCAAAATAGAAACACAATAGCCACAAATTAAAGAATAAGTTGCAGCCACATATCAGTCGAAGTAGGTGCTCTTGTACAAAGACATAATTGATTAGAAACTCCTTTGCGGCGCCTAATTATTTGAGGAATAAGAAGGCTTGTTGAAGTTCTAGTTCCATGGCAAAGATGTATTTGCCTAGTATGCAAATGATATGTGCAGAGTTGATTGAAGCATAATCGAGAATAGTCTTAATGTTGACCTAAATATCAAGCCGAGAAAGCAAAAGCTTAAGAAAATGTCTAAAGAAAGAGCTAAAGGTTCCAAGATCTAAGCAACACGACACCTGTTGGGGACTTGTTCCCAAATGCTTCGGATTAAGAACAAGGCAACATAAAAAGTGTTAAATGATAAAGCCCTTCGTCCTTTGAAACATTATTTCCCTTCGAGATATAATGTGTTCCGGACGAAGGTCACAAACAACATATCTTCGTAAGCACAATAAACTATGACGAAGAACTTACATGCAACATAAAGAGTAATATAAACATTTAAATATTATCACAACGTCATTTCTATTTTATTATCATATAAAAATAGAAATGAGTTCAAATTACAAGTGTACCTTCGGATTGCAGGAAGGCAAAAGTACAAGGATGACGGAAAGCAAATGCCAAGTCAGCGTGAACAGTACGGGGGTACTGTTCATCTATTTATAGGCGTGGGACGTAGCCCATGAAAAATTACATTCATGTCCATTACATTTGCTAATGACTTATGGGAATCTATTAAGGCCTAAGTAGTCTTTTCATCTTTAAGTCGGTTTCCCTTTCTGCTATCGCGACGAAGCTTTCTGCGCATAGCTTCGGCTGTGCACCATTCTTCGTACAGCTTGGTAATCAGCTTCGTATAGCTTGGGCTTCGTTCTGACCGTACTCCATGTTCATGATCCGAGTCCGAAGATACCTGTTCATATAATTCACTTGGAAAATATTGTCAAATCATGTTTTTGAGGACCTTCGGAGGACGAAGGCCCCCAACAGTAGCCCCTCGCAATATTAATTTGTTAGCGATAAATTCAGATTGCGATATGGACGAAGGCCTTAAGCCGAAGGTCCGAAAAAACACCTTCCCTTTGCTAGAATAGCAAAAGTCACTGACACCTGGGACCACACAGTTTCTGTCATATCGAGTGTATAAATAGGAGCCCGCCATATTTGATTTGGCACGCTCTCTTTGCCATCTGTTTTTCCTGCTTATAAAACTTTCTGCCCAAAATATTTGTTTTCTTTCGTAGTTTTAAGCTTCGGAAGCGAGAAGTAGGATCTCCGAAGAGATGTCTGAGGAGAAGAAGGCTGTTGTCGAGATGAAGCTAAGTCTCTCTGAAGAGAAGAACCTGGGGTTTCTTGAGGCAATGTCGAAGACCAATACAGAAAAGATCACCAAAGAGATTTTAGAAGGTTTATCTGAAGATACTGGTGACAGCGACAGTTATGATGTAGAAAGCGGCGGAGGAGAGTCTGAAGATCGACCATGGCGGCCAAGTCACACGGTTTTCGGGAAAACCACTATTAAGCAGAGTCATATTGACAATATGAGGGGGAGATATTTTCGAGATATATCTATTGTGAGGGCTGATGCTGGAGAAAAGACTTCTCCTACCCCCGAAGAAGATGAGGTCGTGATCTTCCGAAGCTTTCTCAAGGCTGGGCTTCGGTTCCCCCTAAGCAGCTTTGTTGTCGAAGTCCTGAATACATTTCAAATCTACCTTCATCAAATTACTCCCGAAGCTATCATAAGAATGGGAATCTTTGTCTGGGCTGTGAAAAGCCAAGGTTTAGAACCAAATGCTAAAAGCTTTTGCAAAATTCATGAATTGGTATACGAGACGAAGCCTTGGGGGAAAGAACAATATCACAACAACTTTGGTTGTTACAGCTTCGGTGCTCGCTCCGGGTCAAGCTGCCCTGTGCCAACCTTTCGGAAGAGGTGGCCCGGGGCCTGGATGACAGAATGGTTCTATGTAAAGAATGACTTGACAGCGCAAGAAGATGTTAAGAGTATCATTATGTGCCCCATCTGGCAACGCTTCGGACTCCGAAAGCCGAAGGTTGAAATGGATGAAGCGGCCGAAGAATGCCAAAGAGCTTTCGGCGCAATCTGCTCTTTTATTGGGACAAGGGATCTGGTCCAAGAGCATATTGCCTTCAGGGTGTGGCCACTTGCAGGAAAGTGGGAAATGCCGAAGGAGACCATCAAAGGGTCTGACGAAGGTGGACTAGTCAGACTAAAATACACATTCAAATACGGGGATAAGTTTGTTGAACCTGATGACGACTGGTTAAAAAGCATTGAGACATTAAGTGACGAACTGCTTGGGGTATATTCGAAGGCCGAAAACACTGCATTATCGGCAGCCTTCGGAGGCCGAAAGAAGAAGAGGCTCAACCGGGTATTTGATGCAATCGGGTTTGTCTACCCTGACTACCATTATCCGGTGCCGGGCCGCAAAAGAAAAAATGCTTCTCCTGCAACAGAAGTTGCCACAAGTGCTTCTAGTGAGCCAGCGCCGCAAAGAAAAAAGATGAAGGTGCTCACCCACCGGGCACGTTTTATTGAGCCGGCCACAGTGCCTGAATTTATCGGTGAAGTCTCTTTGGCCACTGAAACTACAGAGCCAGCTCCAGTGCCGAAGATCGAAGAAAAAACTGAAGCACCTTCAGCAGAGAAGACAGAAAAACCGAGAATTGAAGGACCAAAAATATTGGAAATCTTAAGTCCTTCAGCAAGTGCTGAGACAATAAAAAATCAAAAGGGCCCATCTGTGACCCCAAAAAGAAAAAGAATGGCGAACGTTTTAGACGTTTTGGAGACAATTAAGTCTTCAAGCATAACTCCAAAGAAGACTGTTGAACTTTCTGGAGTGTCTACTGAAGCCTTAGTTGCTGAAGCTTCGAAGCAACAACCTGAGGCTGAAGCTGGGCCTTCAGAGCCCAGCAAGGAACAACCTCTGGAAGCCGAAGAAAAAATAAAAGTGCCAGAGCCAATTTTGGTTGAAGAAATTGACACTGCCGCCCCCGAAGCTCCTTCCACCATATGCGATTACATTGTGCGACATGCTTCGGGGAAGAGATTATTTGAAGAAGAGATTTATGAAGCCAAACACTATGCGAAAGAATTAAAATATCTGAAGGGGGCACTAGTGTTCAATGGGACAAACGAAGATGACTTCCTATACTGTCTCCCTGACAACAAAGAATTATCTGTCTGCCGGGAGATAGCTAGAAGTATGGGGTTCCCGAAGCTCGAAGCTGGCTTATGTGCTATGACGAAAGAAGATCTCGCGGATAGTCTTGCGTATAATAGCCTGAAGGTATGGGAACTAGACGTTTGAAAAATTTTATAATTCGTAACTCATTCTTTTATTCTTATATGGATTCTTTTTCGTATAGGGTTTAATTCTAAGCAACGCATTAAGAGCACAAAAGAGTGCCGAAGACGAGAGCTATGAAATTGCGTTCAACAATCTACGATCAGAAGTTATTAAACTGAGAAACGAAGCTCTAGAAAAAGATAAAATTCTGCTTACATTGGTAGACAAGATAAAAAAGGACGAAGCTGCTGCAAAGGTTCAGGCCGAAGCTCACAGACGCGAAATTAAAGATCTTCAGAAGCAATTGTCCCGGGCGAAAGAAGAACGCATACTTGAAGAGACGAGACGGGAATGTAGCGACCAATGGGCTAATCATTTGGAAGGGACCGTTGAAGAGCTTCGGTCTTCTAAGAAAAGGTGCTACGAAAAATCCATGGATTGTATAAAGAAAATAAAAACCAGCTTCGCCAGTGTTGGCGCATTTTCGAGTGAAGAAGATTTTGTGAGAGGTAACCCAGAAGGGCCGATAGAATGGATCTGCCACGAAGCTGAAGCCTTCGAAGAAATTCTAAACAGTCGAGGTGACATTTGTGCCTTCTCGGGTGCCAGGGGGATTGCTTCTATACTGGAGAAAAAAGGCTGCGATCATGTTAAGGTTCTTGCACAATCCGAAGCCAGCTTATCCCCTGAAGATATTAAAGACCCCTCGGCCGAAGCTAGCCAGGCTGGTGGAAAATTTTTCACCGATGTCTGGGACAATGGTGGCCAAGAAATGGCCCGAGAAATTATCCAAAAAAGCGAAAAAGGCATTCATGATGCTAGGAAAGTAGCAGAAGCAGCTGAAAAAAGCACAGAGCCCGAAGGGCAAATAGGTATTAACTAGTGTTTTTTATCTCTTTGTTGTAATTTTTGATTTCAAACTTGACGACGGCTTGTAATAGTAATAAGTCTGCATCCACTCTTCCCTCAGAACCTGCTGGATCGTCGGCTGGCCCCCACACGAAGGGGGATGACGAAATTAGACAAATGGCCGAAGCTATCATGGATAAAGTTGTTGAACAACTACTAAATGAGGCTGCAGAAGTAGTACTCAGGGAAGACTAGATGTTATTGTAAAAACATTTGAAATGTGATCTATGTAATATTTTGTAACTTTGAATGTAATATACAAATTTCTTTTTAAGATTCAATTCTTTACGATGCATGAAATTTAACATACATACCGTTTTTGAGCCTTCGGCGAAAAAACACCTTCCCTTCTTTTCATGCTTCGTGAAGAAAAACTTTTATGTATCCCGACAACTTCGATACTGCTCTGATGAAGCATATCTATGCTTCATAAAATTTTTTCCCGAAGATGTACTTCGAAGGTCAATATCGTATTTCCTTTTTCTGCCTTAGCACAATTTTCACTTTTTCAAAACATTCTCTGAAGATCGATATTGGATCCCCTTGTTGTGCCATATGCAGCATGATGTATGATGCTTATGCTATGCAAAATGATGTGATGATGTTATGTTATGTAGATGACATTTGTTCTGAAGATACACACATATCCCACAAAATATTTTTGTACCAGCGCTGACTTTTCGCTGTAAGCTCTGCATTCCCTTAGGAACGACTTTGGAGCTTCTTCGCCTTTTACTTAGGCGGTATCAGCGTTGACTTTTCGCTGTAAGCTCTGCATTCCCTTAGGAACGACTTTGGAGCTTCTTCGCCTTTTACTTAGACGGTATCAGCGTTGACTTTTCGCTGTATGCTCTGCATTCCCTTTGGAACGACTTTGGAGCAGAAAACTTACACTGCGTTCCTTTTGGAACGACTTTTTCTGATTTCAGCAAACTTACTCTGCGTTCCTTAGAACGACTTTTTGTTGCTTCGAAGGATTTTCAATAATTCGAAGGTCCTCCTTGTTATCGTAAACTTTTTCATGAAAACTAAAAAATGTCCTTTATTACACAGAAAATAGAACTGAATGGAAAAAACTGGTAGGATATTTGTCAATAGATGTGCTTCGACTCTGGCACAGTGCTATTGACTGTGCGAGCTTCGGATTGTTCTCTGAGATCCCTTTGGTGTGGAGCATATTGGCTCCCTTCTAGCTGTTGGCCTTGTTGCAACGGTGGTGGAGGCGGAGGCTGTTGCCAGGAAGCTTGAGGTTGACTCGCCGAAGCAACAGAAACTGCAGGGTGGTTGCCTATGTATTCTGGGATGTAAGGCGGATGGTACGAAGCAGTATGCATGACCTGCTTCGGCTGAGCTTGTTGCGCTGCAGCTTCGGCTATCTCTTTTTGCTTCTGGATGGTAACATGGCACATCCTGGTGGTATGGCCCTTGTTTTCACCACAGAATAAGCAAAATACTCTCCTTGGTTGATCTCCAAATCTTCCGCCGAAGCCCCTGGCGCCTCTGCCTCTTGGAGCTGGTGGCCGAAAGAAACTTTGCTATTGCCCCGAAGCCTGTGAGGAGCACTGCGGCCTGTTCTGCTGACTCCCCTTATCATCATTTTGAGTAGAGTTGTGGATGGACCTGACATGCCTCGGATAGAATCTTCCTCCGAAGCCCCTGGTCATTTCAGAAAATCTGAAAGCCTCCTCCCTTCTTTGGCAAAAATCGTTGTCGGCACGAATGTACTCGTCCATCTTCTGGAGCAGCTTCTCCAAAGTTTGAGGAGGCTTCCTAGCAAAGTATTGAGCTGAAGATCCAGGACGAAGCCCCTTGATCATGGCCTCGATGACAATTTCATTGGGCACCGTTGGTGCCTGCGCCCTCAAACGCAAGAACCTTCTGACATACGCCTGAAGGTATTCTTCATGATCCTGAGTGCATTGGAACAGGGCCTGAGCAGTGACCGGCTTCGTCTGAAACCCTTGGAAGCTGGTTAACAACATGTCCTTCAGCTTTTGCCATGAAGTGATCGTTCCTGGTCGAAGGGAGGAATACCAGGTTTGAGCAACACTCCTAACAGCCATAACAAAAGACTTTGCCATGACTGCCGTATTGCCACCATACGAAGATACTATTGTTTCGTAGCTCATCAAAAACTGCTTCGGGTCTGAGTGGCCGTCGAACATGGGAAGCTAGGGCGGCTTGTAGGATGAAGGCCAAGGTGTAGCCTGCAGCTCAGCGGACAGAGGAGAAGTATCATCAAAAGCAAAATTTCCATGGTGGAAATTCTCATACCAGTCATCTTCGTTGAAGAAACCCTCCTGATGAAGATCCTTGTGCTGAGGCCTTCGGTTCTGCTCATCCTGAGTAAGATGGCGAACTTCTTTAGAAGCTTCGTCTATCTGCCTTTGCAGTTCAACTAGCCTGGCCATCTTTTCCTTCTTCCTCTGCACCTGTTGATGAAGCATCCCCATATCCCTGATCTCTTGGTCTAGCTCATCCTCCTGAAGCGTCGGGCTGACGGCCTTCCTCTTCTGGCTTCGGGCCTCCCGAAGAGAGACAGTCTCCTGATTGTGGTCCAGCGGTTGCAGGGCTACAGCCCCAGTTGCTGAAGCTTTCTTCGGCGCCATAGCGAAGGTTTATGGCTTCCGAAGGTGTTCAAAAACTCAAAGTGGAAGTGAGTTCACCGGAGGTGGGCGCCAATGTTGGGGACTTGTTCCCAAATGCTTCGGATTAAGAACAAGGCAACATAAAAAGTGTTAAATGATAAAGCCCTTCGTCCTTTGAAACATTATTTCCCTTCGAGATATAATGTGTTCCGGACGAAGGTCACAAACAACATATCTTCGTAAGCACAATAAACTATGACGAAGAACTTACATGCAACATAAAGAGTAATATAAACATTTAAATATTATCACAACGTCATTTCTATTTTATTATCATATAAAAATAGAAATGAGTTCAAATTACAAGTGTACCTTCGGATTGCAGGAAGGCAAAAGTACAAGGATGACGGAAAGCAAATGCCAAGTCAGCGTGAACAGTACGGGGGTACTGTTCATCTATTTATAGGTGTGGGACGTAGCCCATGAAAAATTACATTCATGTCCATTACATTTGCTAATGACTTATGGGAATCTATTAAGGCCTAAGTAGTCTTTTTATCTTTAAGTCGGTTTCCCTTTCTGCTATCGCGACGAAGCTTTCTGCGCATAGCTTCGGCTGTGCACCATTCTTCGTACAGCTTGGTAATCAGCTTCGTACAGCTTGGGCTTCGTTCTGACCGTACTCCATGTTCATGATCCGAGTCCGAAGATACCTGTTCATATAATTCACTTGGAAAATATTGTCAAATCATGTTTTTGAGGACCTTCGGAGGACGAAGGCCCCCAACAACACCTTAATGTTGGGTTCATACGAGAAATTGTCTACCCCGAGTGGGTTGCGAATATGGCAATAGTAAAGAAGCCCATTGGAAAGTGGATAGTCTGTATTGACTTCACTAATCTAAAAAAAGCTTGTTCGAAAGACGATTTCTTGTGGATGCAGTAGCAACCTCTGAGATGATGAGTCTGCTCGACCGCTACTCTAGGTATCATCAAATCTGGATGAAATAAGAGGATGGGCCAAAGACTAGTTTCGTCACACCCAATATAACATATTGTTATCTTCAGATGCTAGAGGGGATAAAGATCACATGAGGAAATTTTAGTCGGATGACAACTGTTGGTCATTTGTCGAGGCTCCTACATGAAACCAAAATAGGGCGGTACAATTAAGTCAATAGCACCTTCTCCCTTGTACCATCATGAAGGGGAAGGCAAGAAGAGAAGGATGTGGGTGACGAGAATAAATGAAGTGTGTCAATAAGCATATAAGAAGACATGTTTATAGTCATTCATTAAATTAAAGTTGGTTATAATGCTACCTTTGGCACACTTTTAAGATGCCCAAAGGTGAATGTACAATATGGTCTTGGAAGGCTAAGCACTTTGAAGGAGTGGAGAGCACGTGAATGAACATCCCCATGCATGGGTACTGCTCACCTATTTATAAGGACATGGTGATGTACACCCTTGTGCGAGATTACACTATTGTCCTAGCTCCTATATACAAGATCTATGAAATATTGTAGGGGTATTCTTGTATTTTTCTCACAAGACATGTCATTCACGCCTCTCTTAGATCCCTTCGTCTTCTTAGCATCAAGGTCCGTTCAAGGCCTAACCACAAGGTTGAGCTTTGGCTGAACGAGGACGTCATAACTAGGTTGAGATGACAAGGTCGTGGTTTTCTCCTCCGGACTGCCAAAGCTTTTGGTTGAAGCTAGACCAGGCCACCTAAGGGCGCGGCCTCCTAGGGGCACGGTAGCCACCTAGGGGTGTGGCAGCCACCCACGACGCGTGGGCACGTGGCCACCCAGGGGCACGCGGGGCCAACCAGGGGCAGGCGACCACCTGGGGCACGACAGCCACCCAGGGGAACGACAGCAAACATGCAGGAGCTTAGAGGAGAGACAGCTACATACTATACCTTTAGGAGCGGCTAGTAGGTCGGCGATGGTTGTGGCGTAGGGTTTGTGGCGCTCGATTTGGACACGGCAGGTGTGGTGAGTTTTTTTTGTGCCGAGTGGTTGAAATCATGACAAAGAATCTATGGCATCCTAAGCTTACGAGGATATCAAACACATGACTAAGGCAGTGTGGCATGCCTAACCTTAGGCTATGGAAATTTAGGCATAAACAGCCCCTACCTGCACGTGCCTAGAGCAGTACTCATTTTTTTGACAAGGAAAGGAAGTATAGAGAATGTAAACCAGACTTCCAGCCACAAAGCTGTGACTTGGATGAAGAGGCTACCATGGTGAAGTACCAGTTCGAAACTATATACCATGTGAACTGGCCTCTATCTGTTTATGAGAAGTACAACCCCATAACTGTCACACCCGATTTTAGAAGGCAAACCGAATGCGAACCATGTACGTGCCAGGATCAGCAATTCACGTACACAGCAGTTACATAACATGGACATCATCACACAGTGCTCAAATAGTAATATAAAAAGGGGAATAATAGTCGATTACATCATATGTCTGAGACATCCACATAGTCTTTACAATAAATCAAAGTGCGGAAAAGAAACATAGATAAACGTGGCCTTCACAGGCAGCCGACTGGGGATTGCCGCTAACCCATGCCTAGAACTCATCATAATCTTGGAACTCCTGGTGGTCTCCTTCCACGGCTTCATCTTCTCCTGAGCAGTGGTTGCAATGCTGACAACCTGGGGATGGGGGGGTTGGTGTGTAGAGCAAGGGTGAGTACACATCAACATACTCAGCAAGTATCCTGTTTGGCTGTAGTGGACTAGCTTTATGTGGGGGTAAGTCAAGCAGTTGCTTTTAGTTGGTCAGATTATTATTGTTACTAGTAGAGAAAGCCAAGTTTTAGATTTAGCCCACGTTATTAACCCAAACGTACTCCTTTCCAAACGGAAAGAGTACCACTTACCATTACCAGAGTCAAAACCAAGAACCATCAATCTCATTGCCACCTGCAAATCCGAACATCTCTGATCAAGTACCACTAATCACTAGAGCTCCCTTGGCCGCTCATAACCGCGAGCATGGCTGATATATCAGTTTTCAAACACTCTGCAGAGGTTGTGCTACTCCCCATTGACCACTACCTAGGTGGCCCAGCAGGGTATCACTATGTAGCCTTTACAAAGATTCCCCGGGGCTGTAGCCACCCGTTAGGTTTCCTAAATGCACCGCACTCCTCCCAAGGGGGCGAACCCAAGCTTGGCAGAGCGAGCCGCATACACCGAGCCCCATTGACGGCACGACGGCTAAGCGAACTACACCCCGGATCCTCTAATTATTCAGCTGAGGGCACCCCATTCCACCCTCGTGGTTGCACTGTTTTCCCGGGCGGTCATCCAACGAACAGGTTCTTACGGAGAGGCACTCGAGAAACCGCTCGAGCCCCCTTGAAGACCACAAGTATAACATCATAATAAAAGAGGGGAAAACATCATATCATTGATAATTCTCATCATGTTCATTGATTAGAGTTGAGCAATAGCATAAGACTAAGCAATAATAATCCAACCCAGATAGGTAAACAAGGACATGGATAACAAAAGCTAGTCAATCCTTAGGTATAACTGTGTAATGCGGGAGGTGAATTAAAGAATGTATAGGACAGAGATAGGTCAAGGGACATTTGCCTCCACCAACCGACTGCTGCTCAGGGGCTTCTCCTACGAGTTCTTCGGGCTCCTCAAGCAGATCGTTCTCTATGCGAGCGCAAACATACATACATCCACACATTTAATACAAAAGAACAATACACCATACAATAGAATGCAGTAAGTAAACAGACGTTTCATGCGGGCTCACAACTACGGTTAAGAAAGAAAGAGAAAAAGACAGTCGAGAAACGATCACGTTACGTAATTATAAATTAAACCACTCGCTTAACCGAAGGGCATTAGTTTGGATACTACGTTTAGTATAAAATACAGTCATGTTTCATGTTTTAATCGTTATAGATAGATAAAGATGAATGAAAGAGAGGGGTCGCATGGAGAGACGTACGACACAACACTTTAAATCGAATTAAGAAATCAACGACTCGTCGCGCGACCGAGCGCACAACAAGACACTTGCATTAATTATAAAGAGACGTTGAGCATCGCGCGGTAAAACGCACGACGACATACGCCAACAGGGCTGAGTTTAAAGTGGAACGCCGCGCGACTGGACGCGCGACGTCACACATTAAACAACCTGAAATTAAAATGGATCGTCGCGCGACGAAGCGCGCAACGCAGCACATTGATAAATATAAATTAAAAGAATCGTCGCGCGACGAAGCGCGCGACGCAGCACGTCGACTAAACAGATTAAAGTAGATTAAAATAAGGTTAAGTGCAGTACGATTACGGTCGTACGC
This sequence comes from Zea luxurians, assembly GCA_029449295.1. NCBI lineage: Eukaryota > Viridiplantae > Streptophyta > Magnoliopsida > Poales > Poaceae > Zea > Zea luxurians. The sequence goes on from JAOPSE010000042.1 coordinate 11,517,617, forward strand.
ACGAGAGCACGCTGCGCGTGCCGAAGGCACGTGAATCGTGCAGGCACGCGTGGCGCGAGGCTGTCGAGGCACGGGTTCGGGCAAGGGCGCGCGATGGCGCGGTTGAGGGTGCGACGGCACGCGCGAGGGCGCACGGACGAGGGCGCGGGCGGGGAGGGGCTCGCCAGGGGGGCGCGGGTGGGGGAGGGCTTGCCGGGGCACGGCTCGCCGGGGCAGGGGAGGGCGCGGGGAGGGAGGGCGCGACCGAGTGTGGGGAGGGCTCGCCGGGGCAGGGCGGGGCTCGCCGGGGCCGAGCGCGCGTGGGGGAGGGAGGGCGCGCGCGGGCAGGGAGGGCCACCGGGGAGGGGAGCGGCGCGGGACGCCGGGGCGGCGCGGGCGCGGGCGCGCGGGGGGGTGGGGTTCGTGCGGGCGCGACCGAGGGGGCTCGCCGGGGCGCTGGGGCGCGGGCCGAGGCGGCGGCGCGGGCAGGGCGCGGGACGCACGCGGGCAGGGAGGCCGCATGGGGGAATAAGGGGAGGGGGAGGAGAGAGAGGAAAGGGAATGGGAGGGGAAAAACTCACCTCCGGGGATCCAAACTCCGGCGATCTCGACTCCAAACCCTAGGGCACCACGGGGAGAGAGAGAGGCGGAAGAAGGAGTGGGAGGTTACTGCGCGGGAGAAATCAAATGAGCCAAACGGATCTGGGGGAGGTGGGCGCCAGGGGGAGGGAAGGGGCGCCAGGGGCGCGCAGGCCGGGCCGGGTCGGATCGGGCTGGGCCGGGCTGGGTCACATCGCGGATCGAAACCCACGACACGCACGACCATTAAACGGACTCCAATCGCGAACCTAAATTCGAAATAGAATGAGACAAACACGCGACATCAGACAAAGAAATGCGCTTCGGCATGATGCAACACCCATGACACTTAGGTTTTGGTTTATACATGACACGGACACCTGTCACTATACTGGTTTGAAATTAGGAAGAAAGAGTGAAACAGGAAGAGAAAAGAGAGTAACGCCCGAATTTGGTGAGAGAAAAGAAGAAAAAATTCTACCCCCAAATTCAGGGCGTTACAAACCTATCCCCCTTAAAAGAATCTCGTCCTCGAGATTCAGGGTTGGCTAGCAAAGAGCTCAGGATATTTAGCCATCAGATCATCTTCACGCTCCCAGGTTGCTTCTTCCTCAGAGTGGTGATTCCATCTGACTTTGCACATTCTGATGGTCTTCCTTCGGGTGACTCTGTCTGCAGTCTCAAGGATTTGCGTCGGCTTCTCAATGTAGGTCAAGTCCTCCTGGACTTCAAGACCTTCAACTGGCAACTGCTCTTCTGGCACTCGCAGACATTTCTTCAACTGAGACACATGAAAGACATCATGCACATCAGACAAATTTTCTGGCAGACTGAGCTGTTAGGCCACTTCTCCACGCCTTGCGAGAATTTGATACGGACCAATGTAGCGAGGTGCTAGCTTGCCATTGACTCCGAACCTTCTGACTCCTCTGATCGGTGACACTTTCAGATAGACAAAATCTCCAACCTCGAAACTCAGCTCTCTTCTTCTTGTGTCTGCATAGCTTCGCTGCCTTGATTGCGCTATCTTCAGATTCTCTCGAACCATCTTGATGTTCTCTTCGGCTTCAAGCAGAATGTCGGGCCCGAATACTTGCTTCTCTCCAGGCTGATCCCATTGCAGTGGAGTTCTACAACTCCTTCCATAAAGCGCATGAAATGGTGACATCTTCAAGCTGGCTTGGTAACTGTTGTTATAGGAAAACTCTGCATAAGGCAATCTCTTATCCCTTCCGGACTGATCTTGCAACGCACAGGCTCTCAACATGTCTTCAAGGATTTGATTGGTCCTTTTGGTCTGACCATCTATCTGCGGATTATAGGTGGAACTGAAATTCAGATGTGCCCAAGGCTTCATGCAACTGCTGCCAGAAATGAGAGGTGAACTGCGTTCCTCTGTCTGACACTATCTTCTTCAGCACACCATGAAGACAAACGATCCGAGACATGTTCAACTCTGCCAATACTGCACTGCTATAGTTGGTCTTGACAGGTATGAAGTTGGCTGACTTGGTAAAGCGGTCCACCACTACCCAAATGGAATCGTAGCCGGCTCGAGTGCGAGGCAATCCGACTATGAAGTCCATACCGATTTCATCCCATTTCCACTGAGGAATTTGCAACGGTTGCAACAATCCAGCCGGTCTCTGGTGCTCTGCCTTGATCCATCGACAACTATCACACATAGCCACATGCTCTACGATTTCCCTCTTCATTCCATACCACCAGAATTTCTTCTTCAGATCCTGATACATCTTCTCACTACCAGGATGAATCAAATAAGCTGTCTCATGAGCTTCCTTGAGAATCAATTCCTGAATAGACTAGACATTGGGAACACACAAGCGGTCTTTGAACCATATCACACCTTCTGCATCTTTCCGAAAATCTTTGCCTCTGCCATCTAGAATCAGTCACCGGATCTCACTGATCTTCTCATCATTCTTCTGTGCTTCTTTGATTTCCCGCTCCAAGGTAGGTTCCAACTCAATTGTGACTCCTCGCACGTTGTTCATAAATCCGAGACTCAACCTGTCAAACTCTTTGGCCAACTCATAAGGCATCAGACGAGCGACCATCAGATTGACTTGACTCTTCCTGCTCAAAGCATCTGCTACTACGTTTGCTTTGCCTGGATGGTAATGAATCTCCAATTCATATTCTTTGATCAGCTCTAACCATCTTCGTTGCCTCATATTCAGCTCTGATTGAGTGAATATATACTTTAGACTCTTGTGGTCTGTGTAAACATCACATTTCTGCCCATACAGATAGTGCCTCCATGTCTTCAGTGCGTGAACCACTGCTGCCAACTCTAGGTCATGGATTGGGTAATTCTTCTCATGAACCTTTAGCTGTCGGGACGAGTAAGCCACAACTCTTCCCTCTTGCATCAACACACATCCCAAACCAGTGTAACAAGCATCGCAATACACCGAGAAGGGCTTGTGCACATCAGGCAAGACTAAGACAGGCGCTGTAGTCAACTTCTCTTTCAGCGCTTCAAAGGCCTCTTGACATTTCTAGGTCCACTTGAACTCAACTTTGTTGCCTAGCAAAGCTGTCATTGGTTTCGCAATCTTCGAAAACCTTTCAATGAATCGCCGATAATATCCGACCATTCCAATGAAGCTCTTGATTCCTCGAGCATCTGTTGGCGCTTTCCAGTTCAGAATGTCCGTCACTTTCTTCGGATCCACAACCAATCCTTCTTTGTTGATTATATGACCCAGGAACAGAACTTCACTGATCTAGAACTCGCACTTGCTCAACTTTGCATACAACTGGTGCTCTCGCAATCTCTGCAATACCATCTTCAAATGACTTGCATGTTCTTCTTCGCTTTGTGAATATATCAGAATGTCATCAATAAATACCACCACAAACTTATCAAGATAATCCATGAATACACTGTTCATCAAGTTCATAAAGAATGCTAGTGCATTGGTTAGACCGAAAGACATCACAGTGAACTCATACAACCCATACTTGGTAATGAATGCCGTCTTCGGAATGTCTGAAGGTCGGATCCTGAGCTGATGATAACCTGACCTCAGATCTATCTTGGAGAACACGCTGGCTCCTCTCAACTGGTCGAACAGATCTTCTATTCTGGGCAAGGGGTACTTGTTCTTAATGGTGACCTCATTCAGAGCTCGATAATCGATACACATCCTTTTGGTGCCATCTTTCTTCTCCACAAATAGGACAGGGGCGGCCCAAGGTGAGGTGCTTGGCCGGATGTAACCTTTCTCTGACAGCTCATCGATCTGCTTCTTAAGTTCAACCAACTCTGGTCCTGATACTCTGTAAGCTCTCTTAAAGATGGGGGCGGTGCCAGGAAGGAGCTCTATGGCAAATTCAACTTTCCGCTCTGGTGGCATGCCTGGTAAGTCCTTTGGAAACACATCTGGGAACTCGGACACAACCTTGATACTCTCAATTGGGTCTGCTTCACTGCTATCGACAGCCATCTGATAACAACTTCCTTTCTTCGGCTCAGGCGGGACTAACTCGGTCACCACTTCCTCTCCTAGTGGGGACACCAACTTGATTGTCCTCTTATCACAACTGATAACTGCCTGATACTTATCTAGCCAATTCATCCCGAGGATGACATCTATTCCCTGAATACCCATTACTATGAGATTAGCGGGAAACACTATCCCCCTTATTTCCACACTTACATTCAAACAAATGCTATCGGCTCGAATTCTACCACCGGCTGAGTCAATTTGAATGGGGGTTGACATGGTAGTTATCGGAAGATTATGTGCTTCTACCCATGATGCAGTAATGAAAGAATGCGTTGCTCCAGTATCAAATAACACTTCTGCAATATGGGAGTCGACTGGGAACATACCTACTATCACACCGGGGGTCTCCTGAACTGCTTCAGCCTCCAAGTGGTTCAGTCTCCCATGATTATAGCGTGGCTGAGAGCGGTTGCCTGCTCCAGGCTGAGACACATTCAGCTTTGCTGGGGCATTGGGGCCTGACTGCTGCTGGGCTGCCTTCTTCGGACATTGCATCACCCAGTGGCCTTGCTCTCCACAGTGGAAACATGCTCTGTTTCCAACCTGAGCTGGGGCTACTTGACTGTTCTGCTGAGTTGCGGGGGCAGGAAGACGAGGTGTCTGCTGATTCTGCCTCTAAAACTGACCTCCTCCTGACTGATTGTTCTGGCGATTCTAATATTGGTTCTGAGGGAACTGCCTTTGGAACTGCTGATGCTGAGGTGGACGCTGGTTCTGCCTGAACTGCTGAGGTTGATTGCCTGAGAAACGAGGACGATTGCTGCTTCCAGGCTGGGGTCCACTGATCTTGCGCTTACGATCCTCCATCTCCTTGCGCTTCCTCTCTGTCATGATTGCTCTATCAATCAAGTGTTAGAATGTCAGGAAGGTATGATTCATCAGCTGATACTGCAGAGGGTCAACCAAGCCTCTTAGGAAATGATACTGTCTCTTGGCGTCGGTGTTGACATCTTCAGGAGCATAGCGAGACAACTGTAGAAACCTGTCCCGGTACTCACTGACAGACAATGACCCTTGCTTGAGGGCCAGGAACTCCTCCTTCTTCACGGTCATTAGACCTGCAGGAACATGGTACTGACGAAAGCTACCTTTGAATTCTTCCCAGGTGATGGTGTCAGGGTTGGCATGGGTGGCGAGATAAGACTCCCACCATGACTAGGCTGCTCCTCTCAACAGACGGGGACCATTCAGGACTTTCTCCCTGTCATCACACTGAGCGGTATGCAACTCTCGCTCCACAGTGCGCAGCCAGTCTTCAGCATCCATGGGGTCAGAAGAATGAGCAAACGTTGGGGGATGACCTCTCATGAATTTAGCACGCTTGTCTCTGGGCATCTGAGGCATATGAGGCTGAGGTGGTAGCTGTTGTTGTTGCTGCTGCTGCTGAATGGCGGCCAGAGTCTGACCGATGGCTTGCACTGTCTGAGTCTGCATCAGGAACATCTGCTCGATCGACATCGGGGGTGGGGGCGGCAGTTGCTGTTGCTGGGGTACCTCATCCTGCTGAGCTGCTTGCTCCTGCTGAGCGCACCTTCCTCCTCTGCGCTTGTTTTCTGACATATGCAGAATGCAACCACACATCAGAACTGATCTTGCAAATCTTGCAGCATAAGAAAATAATATAGAATTCTCCACAACACTGAATAGATGAGCATCTTCACTGATCTCCAACACATACCAACACAGCTTCTCAGATAAAGAGGAAAGTAGAATCAAAGACTTCCCAACTAGATAACTAACTCCATTAACATAATAGGTAAACCAAAATGTAGGGGATACCCACACTCTAGTGATAGTCATTACAAAGATCCAAATCAAACATAGTTCATCATGACAAACATAAATGCACAGGATAAGCAAACTACCCTGTCTAACTAAGACTGACTAAGAGCAAGACTAACGCTAAGACTATAGCTTCTATGTATATATTTTCGTATTAATTACAAGATCCGACTCTGACGATCTATGGTTCTAAGTTTATCTTGGTCTTGCAGTCGGGATTGCCATAAGACTGGTGTCCACGCCGAGGTGAGCGGTACGGGTGCTGAGTCCCGACGGGAGCGGGGGAACCATCATCTAGGTGACGATGCTCCGCGTGCTCAGCCCGCAGCAGGGCGATCTCAGCATGAGCCCTACTCAGCTCGTCTAGTGCATGGTTGAGAGCACCTAGAGGGGGGGTGAATAGGTGATCCTGTGAAACTTCAAAAACTTAAGCCACAAAACTTGGTTAAGTGTTAGCACAATAATTGCCAAGTGGCTTAAAGAGGAATCCTCAACAAAACACAATAACCAACAAAGATCAATCACAGAGATGGCACGGTGGTTATCCCGTGGTTCGGCCAAGACCAACGCTTGCCTACTCCACGTTGTGGCGTCCCAACGGACGAGGGTTGCAATCAACCCCTCTCAAGCGGTCCAAAGACCCACTTGAATACCACGGTGTTTTGCTTGCTTTATCTCAATCCCGTTTGCGAGGAATCTCCACAACTTGGAGCCTCTCGCCCTTACACTTGAAATTCACAAAGAACACGGAGCAAGGGAGGGATTAGCAACGCACACAAGACACACGAATCAGAATGTCAATACGCACACAAGTCGCAACAAGAGCTCGCAACACAACTCAATGAGTTCACAACTCCACTAGAGCTCTATATGCTATCACAATGAAACGAATGCGTGGAATCGATGTCTTGGTGCTTAAGAATGTTGTAGGACTGCTTGGTATCCTCCTCCATGCGCCTAGGGGTCCCTTTTATAGCCCCAAGGCAGCTAGGAGCCGTTGAGAGCAATCAGGGAAGGCAATTCTTGCCTTCTGTCGTCTGGCGCACCGGACAGTCCGGTGCACACCGGACACTGTCCGGTGCCAGATTTCTTTCCTTAAATGGCGAAGCCGACCGTTGGCAGACCTGGAGCCGTTGGCGCACCGGACATGTCCGGTGTACACCGGACAGTCCGGTGCCATCTTCTAGCCGTTGGCTCGGCCACGTGTCCCGCGCAGATTGCGCGGCCGGCCGTTGGCCCGGCCGACCGTTGGCTCACCGGACAGTCCGGTGCACACCGGACAGTCCGGTGAATTATAGCCGTACGTCGCCGGTGAATTCCCGAGAGCGGCCAGTTCGCTCGAACCAGCCTGGCGCACCGGACACTGTCCGGTGCACCACCGGACACTGTCCGGTGCACCACCGGACAGTCCGGTGCTCCCAGACTCAGCAGATTCTTGGCTGCTCAAGCCAAGACATTTCTAATTGGATTTTTCCTGTTTCCAGCACTTAGACACAATATATTAGTCCATAAAACAATGTACTAAGTCTGAGAAACATACCTTTATCCTTGATTTGTACTTTGTCCACCTCTTTACACTTAGGCACTTGTGTTGGACACTAAATCACCAAAACACTTAGAAATTTCCCAAGGGCACATTTCCCTTTCAATCTCCCCCTTTTTGGTGATTTATGCCAACACAACATAAAGCAAGTAGAACAAGTACAAAAACAGTTCAAATTAGAACTCAAAATTGTTTTGATTCAATTTGACATATATGGATCACTCTATGCCACCACTTGGTTTGTTTTTGCAAATCAGACTCAAATTCCTATCTCTAAGTCAAAAACACTTGTAGAGACATAAAGAGAGGTTTTCCAAAGAAATTTGATCAAGGATTTCAAAAACTCCCCCTTTTTCCCATAATCAACACTTCTCCCCACAAGAGGCCAACTTTTGACATAAGAGACAATAAAAGAGTTTTGACAAACCAAAAGCTCTAATCTACTATTTTCAAAATTTCTCAAGTGGTAGCTGATCCATTTATTGCTTTGGCCTTTATTTTCTCCCCCTTTGGCATCAAGCACCAAAACAGGATCAATCTTGGCCCTTTAACCCCATTGCCTCACCAAAATTTTCAAATAAAAACATAAAGACAATAGGAGTATAAAGATGAACTTGGAAAAGTTACTCTTTCTCATCGGAGTGCAGTGGAAGTCTTGCATGGTCCAAGTCCACCTTTTCCCTTTCAATTCTTCTTGGAGACTAAAACAACCAAACTCAAGTACATGGTTAGTCTCAAAGGGTCAAGTTGTAGCACAGCTCCCCCTAAATACGTGCATCACTTGCAAAAAGGACTTGTGAGGTCCAGGGAGTGTTTGTACAACTTGAGCACCACAATAAGCAACAGAATGCAGAATGAACATGATCAAAGGCATAAACACATATATGCTACAATTCAATCCAAGTTCCGTGAATCTAAGATATTGAGCTCACTACGCAGCCTGCAAAAGGTCTTCTCATCTAGAGGCTTGGTAAAGATATCGGCTAGCTGGTTCTCGGTGCTAACATGAAACACTTCGATATCTCCCTTTTGCTGGTGGTCTCTCAAAAAGTGATGCCGGATGTCAATGTGCTTTGTGCGGCTGTGCTCAACAGGATTTTCCGCTATTCGGATAGCACTCTCATTGTCACATAGGAGTGGGACTTTGCTCAGATTGTAGCCAAAGTCCCGGAGGGTTTGCCTCATCCAAAGCAGTTGCGCGCAACATTGTCCTGCGGCAACGTACTCAGCCTCAGCGGTGGATAGGGCAACGGAGGTTTGTTTCTTAGAGTTCCATGACACCAGGGACCTTCCTAAGAATTGGCACGTCCCCGATGTACTCTTCCTATCGACCTTACATCCAGCATAGTCGGAATCTGAGTACCCAATCAAGTCAAAGTTAGACCCCTTTGGATACCAGATCCCAAAGCAAGGCGTAGCGACTAAATATCTAAGAATTCGCTTCATAGCCACTAAGTGACACTCCTTAGGATCGGATTGAAATCTAGCACACATGCATACGCTAAGCATAATATCCGGTCTACTAGCACATAAATAAAGCAAAGAACCTATCATGGACCGGTATGCTTTTTGATCAACGGACTTACCACCTTTGTTGAGGTTGGTGTGTCCGTCAGTTCCCATCGGCGTCTTTGCGGGCTTGGCGTCCTTCATCCCAAACCGCTTTAGCAAGTCTTGCGTGTACTTCGTTTGGGAGATGAAAGTGCCGTCCTTGAGTTGCTTCACTTGAAACCCAAGGAAGTAGTTCAACTCGCCCATCATCGACATCTCGAATTTCTGCATCATCACCCTGCTAAACTCTTCACAAGACTTTTGGTTAGTAGAGCCAAATATTATGTCATCGACATAAATTTGGCACACAAAAAGATCACCATCGCAAGTCTTAGTAAAAAGAGTTGGATCGGCTTTCCCGACCTTGAAAGCATTAGCAATTAAAAAGTCTCTAAGGCATTCATACCATGCTCTTGGGGCTTGCTTAAGTCCATAGAGCGCCTTAGAGAGCTTACACACGTGGTCGGGGTACCGTTCATCCTCAAAGCCAGGGGGTTGCTCCACGAACACCTCCTCCTTGATCGGCCCGTTGAGGAAAGCGCTCTTCACATCCATTTGGTACAACCTGAAGGAATGGTGAGCGGCATATGCTAGCAAGATACGAATTGATTCTAGTCTAGCCACGGGAGCAAAAGTCTCCTCAAAGTCCAAACCTGCGACTTGGGCATAACCTTTTGCCACAAGCCGAGCCTTGTTCCTTGTCACCACCCCGTGCTCGTCCTGTTTGTTGCGGAACACCCACTTGGTTCCCACAACATTTTGCTTGGGGCGAGGCACCAGTGTCCAAACTTCATTGCGCTTGAAATTGTTGAGTTCCTCCTGCATGGCCAACACCCAGTCCGGATCTAGCAAGGCCTCTTCTACCCTGAAAGGCTCAATAGAAGAGACAAAAGAGTAATACTCACAAAAATTAACTAATCTTGAACGAGTAGTTACTCCCTTGCTAATATCACCCAAAATTTGGTCGACGGGATGATCCCTTTGGATCGTCGCTCGAACTTGGGTTGGAGGTGCCTGAGGTGCTTCTTCCTCTTCAATTTGAACATCCTGTGCTCCCCCTTGATCATGCGCCTCCACTTGAGGTACCTGTTCGTCATCCTGGGTTGGGGGATGCACCATAGTTGAGGAAGACGGTTGATCTTGCTCCAAATGTTCCTGAGGCCGTACATCTCCAATCGCCATGGTGCGTATCGCGGCCGTTGGAACGTCTTCTTCATCTACATCATCAAGATCAACAACTTGCTCTCTTGGAGAGCCATTAGTCTCATCAAATACAACATCGCTAGAGACTTCAACCAAACCCGATGATTTGTTGAAGACCCTATACGCCTTTGTATTTGAATCATAACCTAATAAAAGCCCTTCTACGGCTTTGGGAGCAAATTTGGAATTCGTACCCTTCTTCACTAGAATGTAGCATTTACTCCCAAATACACGAAAATACGATACATTGGGTTTGTTACCAGTCAGCAGCTCATATGAAGTCTTCTTGAGGAGGCGGTGAAGGTAGACCCTGTTGATGGCGTGGCAAGCCGTGTTCACGGCTTCCGACCAAAAGCACTCAGGGGTCTTGAACTCTCCAAGCATAGTCCTCGCCATATCTATGAGTGTCCTGTTCTTCCTCTCTACCACACCGTTTTGCTGAGGTGTGTAGGGAGCGGAGAACTCGTGCTTGATCCCCTCCTCCTCAAGAAATTCCTCCACTTGAAGATTCTTGAATTCAGACCCGTTGTCGCTCCTTATCTTCTTCACCTTGAGCTCAAACTCATTTTGAGCTCTCCTGAGGAAGCGCTTGAGGGTCCCTTGGGTTTCAGACTTATCCTGCAAAAAGAACACCCAAGTGAAGCGGGAAAAGTCATCAACAATAACTAGACCATACTTACTTCCTCCTATGCTCAGATAGGCGACGGGTCCGAAGAGGTCCATATGTAGCAGCTCCAGGGGTCTTGATGTTGTCATCACATTCTTGGTGTGATGAGAGCCTCCCACCTGTTTTCCTGCTTGACAAGCTGCACAAGGTCTATCTTTTTCGAAATGTACATTGGTTAGACCTATCACGTGTTCTTCCTTTAGAAGCTTGTGGAGGTTCTTCATCCCCACATGTGCTAAGCGGCGATGCCACAACCAGCCCATGCAAATCTTAGCCATTAAGCATGCATCTAGACCGGCCTCTTCTTTTGCAAAATCAACTAAGTAAAGTTTGCCGTCTAGTACACCCTTAAAAGCTAGTGAACCATCACATCTTCTAAAGACAGACACATCTACATTTGTAAATAGACAGTTATATCCCATATTGCACAATTGACTAACAGATAGCAAATTATATCCAAGAGACTCTACTAAAAACACATTAGAAATAGAGTGCTCATTTGAGATTGCAATTTTACCTAACCCTTTTACCTTGCCTTGATTCCCATCACCGAATATTATTGAATCTTGGGAATCTTTATTCTTGACGTAGGAGGTGAACATCTTCTTCTCCCCCGTCATATGGTTTGTGCATCCGCTGTCAATAATCCAGCTTGAACCCCCGGATGCATAAACCTGCAAGGCAAATTTAGGCTTGGGTCTTAGGTACCCAACTCATGTTGGGTCCTGTAAGGTTAGCACAAATATCCTTAGGGACCCAAATGCAAGTTTTGTCTCCCTTGCATCTTGCCCCTAATTTTCTAGCAACTATCTTCCTATCCTTTCTACAAATAGCAAAAGAAGCATTTAAAGCATGATATATTGTAGAAGGTTCATTTACTTTCCTAGGAACATTAACAACATTTCTCCTAGGCATATTATGAACAACATTTCTCCTACCAACATTTCTATCATGCACATAAGAAGAACTAGAAGCAAACATGGCATGAGAATCAAAGGCATTATATGCATTACAATTCCTATAAGCATTTCTAGATTGTTTCCTATCATGGTACATAAAGGCATGGTTCTTTTGCACACTACTAGTCATAGGGGCCTTCCCTTTCTCCTTGGCGGAGATGGGAGCCTTATGGCTTGTCAAGTTCTTGGCTTCCCTCTTGTAGCCAAGTCCATCCTTAATTGAGGGGTGTCTACCAATCGTGTAGGCATCCCTTGCAAATTTTAGCTTGTCAAATTCATTCTTGCTAGTCTTAAGTTGGGCATTAAGACTAGCTAATTCCTCATTTAATTTGGAAATTGAGACTAAATGATCACTACAAGCATCAATGTCAAAATCCTTACACCTATTACAAGTTTCAACAATTTCTACACAAGAATCAGATTTACTAGCTACTTCTAGTTTAGCATTTAAATCATCATTAAAACTTTTTAACTTAGCAATAGTTTCATGACAAGAAGATAATTCACTAGAGAGCATTTCATTCCTCTTAATTTCTAGAGCAAGAGATTTCTGTGCTTCTACAAATTTATCATGCTCTTCATAAAACAAATCCTCTTGCTTTTCTAAAAGCATATTCTTATCATTCAAGGCATCAATCAATTCATTAATTTTGTCTACCTTGGTTCTATCTAATCCCTTGAATAAGCATGAGTAATCTATCTCATCATCATCACTAGACTCATCCTCACTTGAAGAAGCATAAGTACTAGTATTATGAGTGCTTACTTTCTTCTCCCTTGCCATGAGGCAAGTGTGACGCTCATTGGGGAAGAGGGATGACTTGTTGAAGGCGGTGGCGGCGAGTCCTTCATTGTCGGAGTCGGACGAGGAGCAGTCTGAATCCCACTCCTTGCCAAGATGAGCCTCGCCCTTTGCCTTCTTATAGTTCTTCTTTTTCTCCCTCTTGTTCCCTTATTCCTGATCACTATCATTGTCGGGACAGTTAGCAATAAAATGACCAAGCTTACCGCATTTGAAGCATGAGCGCTTCCCCTTGGCTTTGGTCTTGCTTGGCTGTCCCTTGCGTCCTTTAAACGCCGTCTTGAAGCGCTTAATGATGAGGGCCATCTCCTCATCATTAAGTCCGGCCGCCTCAATCTGTGCCACCTTGCTAGGTAGCGCCTCCTTGCTTCTTGTTGCCTTGAGAGCAAGGGGTTATGGCTCGTTGATCGGACCATTCAAGGCGTCGTCCACGTACCTTGCCTCCTTGATCATCATTCGCCTACTAACGAATTTTCCGAGGACTTCTTCGGGCGACATTTTGGTGTACCTGGGATTCTCACGAATATTATTCACCAAATGAGGATCAAGAACGGTAAAGGACCTTAGCATCAGTCGGACGACGTCATGGTCCGTCCATCGCGTGCTTCCGTAGCTCCTTATTTTGTTGATAAGGGTCTTGAGCCGGTTGTATGTTTGAGTTGGCTCCTCGCCCCTTATCATCGCGAACCTTCCAAGCTCGCCCTCCACCAACTCCATTTTGGTGAGCAAGGTGACGTCGTTCCCCTCATGAGAGATCTTGAGGGTGTCCCAGATCTGCTTGGCATTGTCCAAGCCGCTCACCTTGTGATACTCGTCCCTGCACAAGGAGGCTAGCAACACAGTAGTGGCTTGTGCATTCTTATGAATCTGTTCATTAATAAACACAGGGCTATCCGAGCTATCAAATTTCATTCCACTTTCCACAATCTCCCAAATGCTTGGATGGAGAGAAAACAGGTGAGTACGCATTTTGTGGCTCCAAAATCCGTAGTCCTCTCCATCAAAGTGAGGGGCTTGCCAAGTGGAATGGGGAGCAATTGGGCATTTGAGCTATGCGGAACGCGCGAATAATCGAAAGAAAAGTTTGAGTTAACCGTCTTTCGTCTGTCGTAGTCGTCGTTGTCCTTTTGGGAGGAGGAAGATTCGTCGCTGTCGTAGTAGACAATTTCCTTGATGCGCCTTGTCTTCTTCTTCCTCCCGTCTTTTCTTTTGTGGCCCGAGCCTGAGTCGGTGGGCCTGTCATCATTTGGCTTGTTGACGAAGGACTCCTTCTCCTTGTCGTTGATCACCATCCCTTTGCCCTTAGGATCCATCTCTTCGGGCGATTAGTCCCTTTCTTGAAGAGAACGGCTCTGATACCAATTGAGAGCACCTAGAGGGGGGGTGAATAGGTGATCCTGTGAAACTTCAAAAACTTAAGCCACAAAACTTGGTTAAGTGTTAGCACAATAATTGCCAAGTGGCTTAAAGAGGAATCCTCAACAAAACACAATAACCAACAAAGATCAATCACAGAGATGGCACGGTGGTTATCCCGTGGTTCGGCCAAGACCAACGCTTGCCTACTCCACGTTGTGGCGTCCCAACGGACGAGGGTTGCAATCAACCCCTCTCAAGCGGTCCAAAGACCCACTTGAATACCACGGTGTTTTGCTTGCTTTATCTCAATCCCGTTTGCGAGGAATCTCCACAACTTGGAGCCTCTCGCCCTTACACTTGAAATTCACAAAGAACACGGAGCAAGGGAGGGATTAGCAACGCACACAAGACACACGAATCAGAATGTCAATACGCACACAAGTCGCAACAAGAGCTCGCAACACAACTCAATGAGTTCACAACTCCACTAGAGCTCTATATGCTATCACAATGAAACGAATGCGTGGAATCAATGTCTTGGTGCTTAAGAATGTTGTAGGAATGCTTGGTATCCTCCTCCATGCGCCTAGGGGTCCCTTTTATAGCCCCAAGGCAGCTAGGAGCCGTTGAGAGCAATCAGGGAAGGCAATTCTTGCCTTCTGTCGTCTGGCGCACCGGACAGTCCGGTGCACACCGGACACTGTCCGGTGCCAGATTTCTTTCCTTAAATGGCGAAGCCGGCCGTTGGCAGACCTGGAGCCGTTGGCGCACCGGACATGTCCGGTGTACACCGGACAGTCTGGTGCCATCTTCTAGCCGTTGGCTCGGCCACGTGTCCCGCGCAGATTGCGCGGCCGACCGTTGGCCCGGCCGACCGTTGGCTCACCGGACAGTCCGGTGCACACCGCACAGCCCGGTGAATTATAGTCGTACGTCGTCGGTGAATTCCCGAGAGCGGCCAGTTCGCTCGAACCAGCCTGGCGCACCGAACACTGTCCGGTGCACCACCGGACACTGTCCGGTGCACCACTGGACAGTCCGGTGCTCCCAGACTCAGCAGATTCTTGGCTGCTCAAGCCAAGACATTTCCAATTGGATTTTTCCTGTTTCCAGCACTTAGACACAATATATTAGTCCATAAAACAATGTACTAAGTCTGAGAAACATACCTTTATCCTTGATTTGTACTTTGTCCACCTCTTTACACTTAGGCACTTGTGTTGGACACTAAATCACCAAAACACTTAGAAATTGCCCAAGGGCACATTTCCCTTTCAATGGTCCAGCTCCGTGTTTAGCACGACGGCTAGGTTGACTGTGCTGCTCAACCTAGGATTGTCCTCACCGACAGGTGAAACAATCACGCCTCCTGTGCTGCCAGATGGACGGCGGGGGTAATACTTCAGGTTGAGACCTTCGGCTACCCCACCGAAAACTGAGCAGTAGTGCGAAAGCGCACGCTGTGCGGCATCTTGCATGGCCGCCTCAGCCGAGTCCCGCTCAGAGATAGAATAATGCTCCGAGCAGACCTCAGCACCCCAGAGATTGTTCTCTGGGCGGCGCACCAAGCAGGTCGCCTCCTAGCGGTCCGGGTAGACCCCGCGACTGTGCTGGAAGACCACACAGCGATACTCGATAGACCAAGTATGCCGGTCAAGTGCCCGACGTAGCAGGGTGTCGAGCGCATCGTGGAAGTGACACCAGCGAGCAGCGTCGCGAGTGATGGGTCGAGCAACCCATCCTTCCGGCTCCTGGTCGGCAGAAAAGTCGGTGTCGTGGCTCGAGCTGCTGTCGCCACCTCCATCGTCTGGGTCTCCTCCAGCAGCTACTCCAGGGGCTGGGGCGTCCAGTGGTGGTGCAGGGGGCGCCTCCAGGGGAAACACAGGGGAGCAGCTCCTCACAGACTCTATCTCCTGCTGGAGCGAGAAAGAAGAGCCCTGCTGCTCCTGTCGTCGATGCTCCTGCTCCTCATGCAGGCGGTGGTGCAGCCTCTCCAAGTGGCTGGACTGACCGGTCACAGGACGGTGAAGCGGACGCTCCGCGAGACGAGAGGGTAAGAAGGGGATGACAGACTTCCGTGCAGTGTGTCTAAGACGAGCCATCTACAAAAGACACCGCAAGCATAAGAGTGAGAACAGAACTAGTATGACCAGCAAGTAAACCATAAATAAATGAAGGATTAGAATAAAACACAATTTTCAGCAAGGTATAATATATAGTAGAACATAGGTTTGGTCGATATGACCAACTTTTGAAGGGATACCAAAGTCAAGACAGGGACAGAGGTCTATAATCCTTAGAACGACCATTCTACTCTAGGTTAGCAGTCCTACAGTCATCACGGCTCTGATACCACCTATGTCACACCCGGTTTAAGAAGGCAAACCGAATGCGAACCATGTACGTGCCAGGATCAGCAATTCACGTACACAGCAGTTACATAACATGGACATCATCACACAGTGCTCAAATAGTAATATAAAAAGGGGAATAATAGTTGATTACATCATATGTCTGAGACATCCACATAGTCTTTACAATAAATCAAAGTGCGGAAAAGAAACATAGATAAACGCGGCCTTCACAGGCAGCCGACTAGGGATTGCCGCTAACCCACGCCTAGAACTCATCATAATCTTGGAACTCCTGGTGGTCTCCTTCCACGACTTCATCTTCTCCTGAGCAGTGGTTGCAATGCTGACAACCTGGGGATGGGGGGTTGGTGTGTAGAGCAAGGGTGAGTACACATCAACATACTCAGCAAGTATCCTATTTGGCTGTAGTGGACTAGCTTTATGTGGGGGTAAGTCAAGCAATTGCTTTTAGTTGGTCAGATTATTATTGTTACTAGTAGAGAAAGCCAAGTTTGAGATTTAGCCCACGTTATTAACCCAAACGTACTCCTTTCCAAACGGAAAGAGTACCACTTACCATTACCAGAGTCAAAACCAAGAACCATCAATCTCATTGCCACCTGCAAACCCAAACATCTCTGATCAAGTACCACTAATCAGTGGAGCTCCCTTGGCCGCTCATAACCGCGAGCACGGCTGATATATCAGTTTTCAAACACTCTACAGAGGTTGTGCACTTTACCCACAAGCCGTGATTCCCTTTCTGCCCGGAGAGAGCTACTCCCCATTGGCCACTACCTAGGTGGCCCAGCAGGGTATCACTACGTAACCTTTACAAAGATTCCCCGGGGCTGTAGCCGCCCGTTAGGTTTCCTAAATGCACCGCACTCCTCCCCAAGGGGGTGAACCCAAGCTTGGCAGAGCGAGCCGCATACACCGAGCCCCATTGACGGCACGATGGCTAAGCGAACTACACCGCGGATCCTCTAATTATTCAGCTAAGGGCACCCCATTCCACCCTCATGGTTGCACTGTTTTCCCGGACGGTCATCCAAGGAACAGGTCCTTACGGAGAGGCACTCGAGAAACCGCTCGAGCCCCCTTGAAGACCACAAGTATAACATCATAATAAAAGAGGGGAAAACAACATATCATTGATAATTCTCATCATGTTCATTGATTAGAGTTGAGCAATAGCATAAGACTAAGCAATAATAATCCAACCCAGATAGGTAAACAAGGACATGGATAACAAAAGCTAGTCAATCCTTAGGTATAACTGTGTAATGCGGGAGGTGAATTAAAGAATGTATAGGACAGAGATAGGTCAAGGGACACTTGCCTCCACCAACCGACTGCTGCTCAAGGGCTTCTCCTGCGAGTTCTTCGGGCTCCTCAACCAGATCGTTCTCTATGCGAGCGCAAACATACATACATCCACACATTTAATACAAAAGAACAATACACCATACAATAGAATGCAGTAAGTGAACAGACGTTTCACGCGGGCTCACAACTACGGTTAAGAAAGAAAGAGAAAAAGACAGTCGAGAAACGATCACGTTACGTAATTATAAATTGAACCACTCGCTTAACCGAAGGGCATTAGTTTGGATACTACGTTTAGTATAAAATACAGTCATGTTTCATGTTTTAATCGTTATAGATAGATAAAGATGAATGAAAAGGAGGAGTCGCATGGCGAGACGTACGACACAACACTTTAAATCGAATTAAGAAATCAACGACTCGTCGCGCGACCGAGCGCACAACGAGACACTTGCATTAATTATAAAGAGACGTTGAGCATCACGCGGCGAAACGCACGATGGCATACGCCAACAGGGCTAAGTTTAAAGTGGAACATCGCGCGACTGGACGCGTGATGTCACACATTAAACAACCTGAAATTAAAATGGATCGTCGCGCGACGAAGCACGCGACGCAGCACATTGATAAATATAAATTAAAAGAATCGTCGCGCGACGCAACACGTCAACTAAACAGATTAAAGTAGATTAAAACGAGGTTAAGTGCAGTACGATTACGGTCGTACGCGCGAGAGCATGCTGCGCGTGCCGAAGGCACGCGAATCGTGCAGGCACGCGTGGCACGAGGCTGCCGAGGCACAGGTTCGGGCAAGGGCGCGTGACGGCGCGGTCGAGAATGCGACGGCGCGAGCGAGGGCGCGGCCGGGACGCGGGCGGGGAGGGGCTCGCCGGGGGGGCGCGGCCGAGGGAGGGCTTGCCGGGGCACGGCTCGCCGGGGCAGGGGAGGGCACGGGGAGGGAGGGCGCAGCGCGGCCGAGCGTGGGGAGGGCTCGCCGGGGCAGGGCGGGGCTCGCCGGGGCCGAGCGCGCGCGGGGGAGGGAGGGCGCGCGCGAGCAGGGAGGGCCACCGGGCGCAACCGCGGGGGGGGGGGTCACGCGGGCGCGGCCGAGGGGGCTCGCCGAGGCGCCGGGGCGTGGGCCGAGGCGGCGGCGCGGCCAGGGCGTGGGACGCGCGCGGTCAGGGAGGCCGCGTGGGGGAAGAAGAAGGGGAGGGGGAGGAGAGAGAGAGGAAAGGGAATGGGAGGGGAAAAACTCACCTCCGGGGATCCAAACTCCGGCGATCTCGACTCCAAACCCTAGGGCACCACGAGGAGAGAGAGAGAGGTGGAAGAAGGAGAGGGAGTTTACTGCGCGGGAGAAATCAAATGAGCCAAACGGATCTGGGGGGTGGGGGGCGCCAGGGGCACGTGGGCCGGGCCGGACCGGGCTAGGCCGGGCTGGGTCACATCGCGGATCGAAACCCACGACACGCATGACCATTAAACGGACTCCAATCGCGAACAAAAATCCAAAACAGAACGAGACGAACACGCAACATCAGACAAAGAAATGCGCTTCGGCATGATGCAACACCCATGACACTTAGGTTTTGGTTTATACATGACACGGGCACCTGTCACTATACTGGTTTGAAATTAGGAAGAAGGAGCGAAACAGGAAGAGAAAAGAGAGTAACGCCCGAATTTGGTGAGAGAAAAGAAGAAAAAAATCTACCCCCAAATTCAGGGCGTTACAATAACTGAGGACCATTGCTTCTGGGAATGTATGTCTTGGTGATCCTTGTCCTGATCTCTGTTCTCTTTTTTGGTACAAACTATAGAGTCACGTTGTTGGCGCTGATCTAGGCGTCAATCACTGTGATGTGTACCGGTGGCGGTGCTCTCTACGGAAGCATGGATAATCCACGGCCGAGGGCCGGACGATCCGTGACCTGGCGTAGAGGCTAGGGTTTTTGCCGACGAGCTAGACGGTCTGCACCTGATGGTCAGATGGTCCACGCGTGCGCAGAGGCGATGAAGTTCGCCAACAACACCTAGACCTCGCTCCCGCGAGGGACCCCTTCGAGGAGGACAAATCCTAGGGTTTGTCTTGGGATCGACAGACCACCCAAGATGCCTCTAAACAACGTAGAGCCATAGAGAGGTGAAGATTAGAGGAAGAATGCTACATTACTGTCTATTCCTAGGGCAAAATGTAAAGAACGGAAGATATATTGATTGTTTGATCGATTATTGGTGTTCCAATCGGCCGTACCCCTTCAAATATATAAGGGGAGGCCTAGGCCCGTTCCTAGGCATTCTCCAACAGCTCCCGCGAGATTAGAGGTTTAAACACGTGAGGAGATAGGAGTTTAACCGCCTGATCTAATCCTATCACGGACCATCCACACCTATGGCCGGACCGTTCGGCCGTGCCCAATGCCACAAATGGTGCTCAACACATGCCCCTGCCTTCTGGGGAAAATGAGCGAACCAAAAGCACTGGTGCAGGATGGAATCAACTCAATGTGACAACATCGACTTCTCTAAGCGTCTTGCTACATAATAGGATGATATTGACATTTAAAATCTTGTAAGGGCCTTGATCGGACTTTCACCTCCAACGCCGCTAAGTCATAGTATTCCTGATCAGCTCGCCATCCCCTTACCTTTTCTGCGTGCTCAGGTGAGGCTCCGTAGTCGACCAGATCTTCTCCCAGTATGTCAGCCTCCTCGATGTTACCTTCGTCCATAGGTGTTGGCGCGTCGTCTAAGGTTTCCTGGTAAGGTGCGAACGGTCCGGACTTAGGGGTCAAATGGTCCGCTCTGTGCTCGAACTGTCCGGCTGCTGGAGCTGGACGGTCCGTCGTATCTATAGAGAGCTACATAGATGTTGTTTCGCCTTCTGTCTTCGTGGTCGCTTGAGTTGCTTTGGTGGCCTTTGCTCTCCATCTCTTTTGTGGTGTTGGGTATTGCGGATGTGTATCATTAAATATTTCCTCTGCCTCCTTTTCTCTGCTCTCCTATGTTCTCAGGCACTGCAATTTGCGCTTTTGAGACCGTGTTAGACCTGGTGGACACCATCGGGGCATGGAGTATTTCGGGTTAACTACTGTTGGTTGCTCCTGTGTCTTTCTTCTCATCTGTCTTGGTCGATTTACCAAACATCATCGACCCTTCATTACGAAAATGACCAGGTGGACGGTCCGGACCTGAGGCCGGACGGTCCACGGTCCGGACGGTCCGCCATTGTGGCACTGACCGTCCGCGCGCGCAGAGCCAGTTAGGGTTTCGAGTTTCTTGAGGGATTTGTTAGCTAAATCCGTGGAATTAGCTCAAGAGACGGCTTGGTCCAGACCTCCCCCTCTATATATATGGAGGACTACGATCGATTGGAAAACCATCAATCGAATCAATTAATCAAATTATCCTCTATTCTTTACCTTTTGCCCTAGGAGTAGATAGTAAATTAGATTCTTCTCGCTAAATCTTCACCTCTCTTCAGTTCTACATTGATTAAAGGCGTCTTGGATGGCCTGCCGATCCTAAGACAAAGCCTAGGATCTCTCTTCCCCGACGGGGTCCCTACCGGGAGCGAGATTCAAGCGCCACTGGTGAACTCCGCTGCCCTTGCGCACGCGCGGACCGTCCAGCCCTTGGTCGCGGACCGTCCGCACCTCCGCAAAGACCACCGTCACCGGATCTCATCGCAGTGATTGGCGCCTGGATCGACGCCAACACCCATGACTGTGACTCAGTGAGCTTTCACCACTGCACAAGGGTTGTACTAATACAGAATTGGCACTGTTTGTGGAGCACTGTTATGTTCGATGTTGGGCCCACGAGGCTCTGAGACTGGTCTTGTCTCTAGGACACTGTATGAATGGGAAAGGACCATGACCATGGTATCCTTAGCTTCATTCCAGTACATTTGGGGGGGGGCTGAAAAAGAAGATCACATCAATGCGAAAATAACATGGCAGCATTTTGTAAAATTTCAGGATTTATTACAATGCTTAGAGAAAAAGAATTTTAGGTAGTGTATATTAGAATATAATATAAGTGAATTATCTATCTCCTCTTGTCAGCTTAAGTTTTTGGGTTATAGTGGTTGAAACATGCAACTTAATAGTGTAAACTTGCCACCCGACTCACCATGCAACCTCTGCAGTTGACCGTAGAGGATCTCAGTCCATGAACTTGAAGGTATATCAGCCATTTGTCATCATGATTAATCAGTGTCCTAGCCTCCTAGGACCAACGTGCAGCCAAGTAGGGATGGCAATTCTGTCCGCGGGCACGGGTATCCGCGGGTTTCGTACCCGATAGGCATGGATACGGGTAAGAAATCTCGCCCACGAGTAAGGATACAGGCAACATTTTCACCTGCGGGTAATTGGCGGATAAAAAATTTCGCCCGTGGGTATTACCCGTTACCCGCTTAATTTACTAGCCCATCAAAATATCCCCATGCCACCGGCACACACGCCACAGCCCAGTCGCCCACTCGCCCTCGATTCCTCAATCCCTAAATCTCTCAGTATGTTATTTTCTGGCGCCCAGTTTGAACTATGTTCCTTGCCATTATATTATGTCTGTCAAGTTGTCCATGTTCTTGGTGAAATGAACATGACCACATACTCGTATGGTATTTTCTGGCGGGTAACGGGTTGCTCGATATCCGCGGATATCCTGCGGGTACGGGCACGGGTTAAAAATTTTACCCACAAGCTCTCACGGGCACGGGTAAACACTAGAGGCGCGGATATATTGGCGGACGGGTAAATGGCTTACCCGCACTTTACCCGACCCGCTGCCATCCCTACAGCCAAGCAAAGCCCCCACAAGAAAACTGTTGTGCTGATAAATTTGTCATATAAGGCCTTGTTCGATTATTCATTTAGATTGGATGAGATTAAAAAATATTAAAGATTTTGATTTATTTGGGATTGAAACTCACTCAATCTCACATAATCCATATAGATTGAGAGCAAAACGAACAAGACCTAAATAGATTCACATATGGATTCACTGAACAAATCGGTGAAGTTACATGTGCTAGATGTAATAAGGGCCTACACAGAGACAGCTGGTCTTAAATAAAGGGGTTAATAATTGAACAAGATCATATTTGAAGACATAAATCTCAAACTACACCAGGATTTAACACCTGACAACATTACGTGCAACAAAAAATGCCGAAAAAAATGTTTTCAAAAATACAAAAAAAAAATCGGCAGCCTTGATACAATGTATAATTCACGACCCAGAACGGACTGAAATTTCAACAGAACGATCCAATTAAGTAGCAATCAATCACTAAAGACAGATTCAACCGAGCAAAAAAGGCACGTAAGATATACACTTGGAGCCGGAAGTGAGAGAGCGAGAGGTATAGATGTCCAACGGACCGGGGAACGGCCCGATTTATTTTTTTTATTTGTTCATATAAATACATATATTATACTTGAATATAGAGTATAACACAAGAAACATATGTTTTTGTTGGTTATATGAGTGTAAATAAATGTTTAGAGCTAATAAATATGGTTTAAACCCTAAAAAAATACATACTTTTAGGATATTTTTATCATTTAAACGTCATATATTGTTATGGGCCTGTTAGGCCCGTCGGACCGTGGGCCGGTCCGGCACGATTATTAATCTAACGGGCCGTGCTTAGGCCTCGTTTGGGGCCCGTGGGCCGGCACGGCACGGTCCGCTAGCTAATCTAGGCCGGGCCGGCACAGTCCTAATCTGTATCGGGTCTAGCCGTATTCGGGCCAGGCTGGTACGGCCCGCCTATTTTGACATCTATAGCTTGAATATCAGTTAAGAAAGTTTTGGATTGCCTGGTATTCCACCAATTCTTAATCCAAAGTTTCAGATATTTGTTAGAAGAGAAAGAGACTCCCAAGAGCAAAAAGAGCAAAACTACGATAAATACAAGATATAAGAAAAAAAGGCAATGCTTTCTTTTTTTATTTTTGATCTGTAAACTGAATATATATGATATTTCTTTTCTTTGAAGTAAAAATTCTATAACAAGGTTTGAGACCTTGTGTTTGTATCTATTTCTCTTTTTATATACTAGTGGGGGGAGCGGAGCATCCAGAGAGGGCAAATAGGCGAACGCGCAACCTTCTTGCTCCTCTCGACGAAAATTCGTCAACCTTGAAAAAAATACGTACTTCTTTAAAGAGAGTATATGTTGTAGAGAAAATTCAGAAAACAATGCACCAGTCCTTTAACGGAAACTGGCCACAAGTGACCGAAATTTTCTCATATACAATTCCAACCCCCTCTGTTCCAATTTGGTCGCTACTGAAAATTCAAAATTAAGAACTAAGCCTGACCCTCACGGTAAGTCCATTGTGCACCTGTCTTCACGCAACAGTCAATATAACCAAAAAAAAAAAGTATTCTCTTCTGTAGAACTATGCCACTTGCCAGCACGCCGAAAACCCGGACTGCTTAACCAATCACATGAACCAGTTGTCTTTATACAGACAGCACGGAGTAGTCGACCCATGCGCGTGGGCGTGGGGTAGCCAATTGTCGTAATTGACCAGTTCAAAGCTGCTGATTGTAGTCATGTGTAGTCAACGAAGACTCACGAAACAAAGAGATGCATATGTTCGCCATCAGACGCAGGAACTGAGAGCCAAACCAAAAGAAATGATGGCAGCTCCCCTTCTCTTCCCCTTGCTGCTGCTGCTGCTGCTGTCGTCGTCCTCTACTCCTCTTCAAGCTCAACAGAACTTCACCCAAGGTTCCTCCTTGACGCCCCAAGGGCCTACCACCTCTTGGCTCTCCCCGTCTGGCGACTTCGCGTTTGGCTTCCAGCCCATCGAGGGTAACACCTCTTTCTACCTGCTCGCCGTCTGGTTCAACAAGATCGGCAACCTTACAGTGACTTGGTATGCCAAGACCAACGACCCGGATCCAGCGCCGGTGCAAGCTCCATCCGGTTCCCGCCTCCAGCTCAACTCCAATGGGGCGCTCTCGCTCCAGGACTCCGCCGGCACAGAGGTATGGAATCCCCAAGTCGTGGGCGCATCCTACGCTGCCATGCTCGATTCTGGAAATTTTGTGCTGGCTGCTGCAGATGGCTCTACCCAATGGGAGAGCTTCAAATACCCTACAGATACCATCCTGCCCACTCAGGTCCTCACCGCTGGAATGAGCCTCCGCAGTCGGATCATCCCCACAGACTATTCCAATGGCCGGTTCCTCCTTGGCCTGCAAAGTACTGGTGCGTCTCTTTATACCGTTGCTGTGCCCTCTGGTTACGAATATGATCCGTATTGGTCCATGGATGTGAACACCACCGATCTGGTGTTCGATGCGTCTGGCGTGATATATATCGGCAACAGAAGTGAAATCACATCTTGGGTGGTCAGCTCCATAGCAGACTACTACCTTCGTGCCACACTTGACCCAGATGGCGTTTTCCGACAGTATGTGTACCCAAAGAAGAACATCAACCAGAGTAATCAGGCATGGTCAGTAGTGGACTTCAAGCCCGCAAATATCTGTGGAGCACAGCTAACAAACGTTGGAAGCGGTATTTGCGGTTTTAACAGCTATTGCACATGGAATGCCGCAAACAACCAGAGTACCTGCAAGTGCCCAGAGCAGTACTCATTCATTGATGATGAGAGGAAGTACAAAGGCTGCAAGCCAGACTTCCAGCCACAAAGTTGCGACTTGGATGAAGCAGCGGCCATGATGCAGTTTAAGTTCATACCGATGAGCCATGTTGATTGGCCACTATCTGACTATGAGCAGTATAGCCCCATAACTAAGGATCAGTGTCAGCAACTCTGTCTGACAGATTGTTTCTGTGCCCTTGCTGTGTTCCATGATGAAGACAATACATGTTGGAAGAAGAAGATGCCTTTGTCAAACGGCCAAATGGCGGATGGTGTGCAGAGGACAGTTTATATCAAGGTACGAAAGGACAACGGCACGCAGTCTGAGATCGTCGATTCCAACAAATGGAAGAAAGACAAGAAGAACTGGATCATTGGAAGTTCATTGTTCTTGGGAAGCTCTGTCTTGGTCAACATTCTGCTCATCTCCATAATACTCTTTGGTACTTACTGTACCATCACGATAAAGGAAGTCTCAGCTATGCAGTCATCAAACAGTATAGGATTGCCCCTGAAAGCCTTCACTTATGCCGAGCTTGAGAAGGCAACCGGTGGTTTCCAGAAAGTGATTGGCACTGGTGCTTCTGGTATTGTGTACAAGGGCCAGCTACAAGATGATCTCAGTACCCACATTGCTGTCAAAAAGATTGACAAGCTTGAGCATGAAACAGAAAAGGAGTTCACCATTGAGGTCCAAACTATTGGACGGACACACCACAAGAACTTGGTCAGGTTGCTAGGATTCTGCAACGAAGGAAAAGAAAGACTATTAGTGTATGAATTCATGACCAATGGGTCACTCAACAGATTTCTATTTGGTGATGCCAAGCTTCAGTGGAATATTCGAGCCCAGCTTGCTCTTGGGGTGGCAAGGGGGCTGCTATACTTACATGAGGAATGCAGCACACAGATTATCCACTGTGACATAAAGTCCCAGAACATCCTTCTCGATGACAACTTCACAGCAAAGATCTCTGACTTCGGCTTAGCCAAACTGCTCCGAACCAACCAGACACAAACAAATACAGGTATTCGGGGTACCCGAGGATACGTTGCACCTGAGTGGTTTAAGAACATCGGTATCACTGCCAAGGTGGATGTTTACAGCTTTGGGGTCATCCTGTTGGAGCTTGTTTGTTGTCGGCGGAATGTTGAATTGGAGGCCACAGATGAGGATAAAAAAATACTGACTGACTGGGCAAACGACTGTTATAGGTGTGGCAGAATTGATTTTCTGGTGGAGGGTGATAAAGAAGCAATTTCTGATTTGAAGAACGTGGAAAGGTTTGTTGCAGTGGCATTGTGGTGTCTTCAGGAGGACCCAACTATGAGACCTACAATGCTGAAGGTGACACAAATGCTTGATGAAGCAGCTGCAGTCCCCAGCCCTCCTGAACCTACTTCCTTTGTCAGTGCACTTGCATAGCATCGCACCTGCATATTGTCATATTAGTATATGTATGAACATGCGTGTTCGAGGAAAAAAAAAAGCATATGTATGAACCAACAAAATGGTGTGGGAAATTAGGTATAGCTATCTACTGAAAATTACCTATGCTGATATTGTAGTGTTGTTCATATGTACTGTAAAGAGCACAGCATTACTGTCTGCAGCCATAACGTACTGTAGTAAATATTAGGAAGTCTTCATTTTCCCAATTTGAATGCCTGTTTCCTTAAAATAAATTATTTTCTATGAACAAATTAATGTGGTATTTCATCTATTGGTTACTTAGGTTATGGCTGGTGATTCTATCAACAATTACCATCAATCCTCAGATCTGTGACATAATGCAAAATGGATTTTAAGCTCAAGAGCTTATTAAGCCTTCAACTCCCTATGAGAATGAAACACAAGCATAAGCATAAATTGGGATAAATTCTATATTTTCTTTTTTTTCCTTTTAGAAAAAAGCGAAATTGAAAGGTCTAGTGGTGAGAGCTGTCTCACTGAGTCACCAGGTCATGGGTTCGAAACGGCCTCTTTATTTGTGGAGGGAAGCCTTGCCTCGGTTTATCTCTTGGCTGACCCCACTCATGGGGGAGCCTCTAGAACTTGGTCCGCCTTAAGAAAAAAGCGAAGTTAGTTTGGAAGTGCTATGTCGTTTTCATATTTTTATTATAGACAACACTGATGCATTTATCTGCAACAATAAAGGGAATAAAGCCAAATATTTCACCCATTAAAAGAAAGAAGTTTGAGGAACAAGAATTATATTTTCCACTTCGAACGATTATAGTAAAAATATTGATCCACTCAAACAACCTTAGACGTTCAAACACTAGTGTCTTACGTTTTTAAGTTTTCTTGACGAATTTGGAATTATAACAAATCATAACCAAGCTTTAGTTTCTGATGATGATTCTGCTAGCTTGGGAGATTTGGGAGCGCCACTATTAAACAGGGAGATGCTTGCAATTGTGCTAAGATTAGTTTCTAAGGAATGGTTGGTGTGGTGTGTTGCTGGTGTCAAACACCTTTAGGTCCAAATGGCAACATAGTATTTTACCATTGTGTTCTTGTGGCAGCATGGTAGTTCCTTTCTCCATAGAACATGTTAGAGAATTAGGTATTATCAGTTTTAATCTAATCCAGAAAACTAGTGTGATGTATGTGATGACATGTATGTGCACGTGTGTATCAATACTCGCGTAAACAGTAAACAACAGTAAAACATGCACAAATACGAAGAACAGAGTGTACCCTGCGGAGGGACCGATGCTTAAGGCATCAATGACTCTATTCACACGAGACATCTCGTGTGTATGTTCGATATAGTCGTATGCAGTCGATGCAGGCAGATGTATACAGTACAGTTCCTCTAACGGCGCCGACGATGAAGAGCTGGATCAGCGTTGGTCAAGCGGACGGAGCGAGCAGTCACGAGTACGCTCCCCAAAACCTGATCGCCCGCACACCTGTGCAAGTGTAGCTCTACGGACGGCGATTTCGGAGGCCTGCTCTCCCACTCTCCCTGTGCTCGCAGAAGGTGGGACGGGAATGGGCTGAGTGCAATGCGTCTGAGAGACTGTTCGCGTAACCAGAATAGCATCCACCTCCTCTGCAGTAATGGTCGCCATAAGAGCCAGAAATTGACAGCCATTATAGCACGTCCGTTACTAGTCATAAGACACAGTAAACGAACATCGGACAGTAGCGGATAGTCATCACTTCAGGCAAAATGTGCAACTGTTATGAAGGAATATTTGGACCAAGGTTCGATCTACCACGAGCCACGGCCTCGGCCCGGCCCGACCCGACCCGACCAGCGTCGCACGCGTGCGTGTGACACTCCTTCATCCTTTTCTTAACTTCTCAATAGATACACCAATGGTCCATCTATTTAAGTTGGTTGATTTGTCCCTTGAACTTCCAGTATGGTACTAAATTATTAATACACCATAGCATTAAAGTGAGTCTTTATCATTCGCTATTATTGAATATTAATTTGGGTCAAGCCCACATTAATCCAACAGAAAATGGTGGTGTGAGTGTTGGGTGTGTTGGTAAGTTGGTTTCTTTCCTCTTTTTTAATGAGTTTGAGTGTGCCATGCACCCAATTCTTACCTTCCCTTAATAAAATGACACATAGCTCTACTGCATGTTCAAGAGGGAAAACAAATCAAGCTTTGAAGAATGGATAATTGATATTACAATAACCTTGTCACACGGGTTGTGTCAAGGTCATCAAAGATATAGGATCACCTTGATGCAACTTCACCCAATTCTTCCCTTCCTTAAATGGAACACAGTTGTTTAGGTGTTCTAGTTCATAGTCGTTTTATTTTGTATCTCAAAGGCATGAATGTAACCTGAAAGCTTAAGTGTGTGTGGTTTGTGTTTTGGTTAGGTTCTTATAGCCTCTTTTCTTGTTTAAAAAATATTGTACACAGTTCTTCTACATGTTTAAAAAGAGCAAACCCAGTGCCGGAGGCTCCCATTAGTGGGGTTAGGGAGGGATAAACCAAGTTAATTCTTCTCCAGCAAATGTAGAAAGTCTGCTTTGGACCTGCGACCTAGTGACTCAATGAGACAGCTCTCACCACTACACCAGACCTACCCTTCAACTCTCCTACATGTTCAAGAAAAAAATTACAACATGATAGAAACCCCTTCAATCTAGCCATACTTGGCTTTGTTAAGGATTCTATACACTAGAACAATTTTGTGCACAGTTTCAAATAATGATTCTAGAATATTCTTCTCAATGCCGCTAGAGGTTCATACTGAGAACATACTTTGGTCACAATAGCTTTCCATTGAAAAAATAAAAACAAGATGCTGACCTATTGAATTAAAATGCGAGTGTGATTAGCGTAGTTATATATGTATATAGACATTTATTTTCGTCGGTTTTTTATGGTCGGTGGGAGTTAACTTTTATGTGATTAGTGTTAGTTTAAAATTGTTAGTTGATAGTGTTTTTAGTTTTAATATGACTTTATGCATTATAATTGCAATTTTTAATTCGATGTTGCAAATACTAACTGTGTCGCTTGATGTGCAAATATAAAATTAGATTGCAGGTATTATAAAATGCATTATAATTCTATTATATTAGATTGTAAGTAAAATGTGTGACTTTATGCATTATAATTGCAAGTATTCTATTAACTGTGTTGCAAATATTTGTTTTAATATGACTTTATGTATTAGAATTGTTGATCAGACCGTTATGCACTGTACTGTTCGGGTTGATAGGTATGAGCGATGACTCTTTGGTTGTCTGCTGGGGCGGCCCTAACCATTCGGTCTTTTGTTGCTTTGGTCTCGGGGCAGTCTCTGGTTGGGTGTGCTGAGTCTTCGCCATGGAAAAGACAATAGAATCTTCTCGGTTGCTGAGGGCCTCGACCTCTGCCTCTGCCTCTGGTCGCGTTGTGAAAGTTGCCTAGAGGGGGTGAATAGGCAAGCGGAAACTTTTTCAACAAAAATTAGAAACGAACTGGTTAAAACCAGTTCAGCCGGTGTCAAAACTGGTTCGGCCGGTTTACACGAGCTCAACTAAATAATGAGATATAAAACTGAATTGATCTCGAAATCCACCCAGTTAGCTTTGGAAATGAGATGTTCTAGATTATTCACAGGGTTCAAAGTAGTAGATCTGAGAAGGGCACTTCTCAAAATCCACACACCAAAAAGATATAAACAAATCTTCTACGGAATCGTGAGAGAACGAAGAACACAAACAAACACAATGAGCTAGAAGCTAGAATCCATAAAGAACTCGATGTAGTACCAAAGCTCGAATCAAGAAGAACAAGAAGGATTTGGAGATGAAGCACAAAAATCGCAGCTCTTCAATCTCACTCAAAGATTTCTCTCCAAAGATTTGAAATGGGAGAGGCAAGAGGTGTGTGAGAGAGAGTGGGAAGTGTTTCTTAGGTTAGAAATGGAGGTCCAGTCGTGCTCTTGTGTGGGGTAGAGAGGTAGGAGTGAGTATATATAGGTGGGGCTCCAAAACTAGCCGTTTTTTACTTTTCTGCGCAAAAACCGGCTGAGTCGGTTTTAAAACCAGCTGAACTGGTTTCCACCAGACTGAATTCTCGTTTAGTGACTGGCTAAACTGGTGGGGGACCAGAGTCAAAACCGGCTGAGCTAGTACTAAAATCGGCTGAGCTGGTTTTCAAAAAGCTGCACACAGCTTTTTGGCTGACAAAACAGACTGTCAGAGCAGAAAAAGTGGAACAGTTCAAAAACTGGCTGAGCTGGTTTTCTAAAACCGGCTGAGCTGGTTTTCAAAAACCCGCTGAGCTGCTTTTTAAACTGGCTGAGCTGGTTTTTAGGAAACTGAACAAAAACTTGGGGAAGTCTGAGTGGAGAATTAAAGCAGTTTTTCCAAGAGCATTTATGATCAAAATTAAGGTTTTCTTAGAGGATTTTGAAGAGAATTAGACTGGGCTTTAGTACCTGAAAGTTGCCTAGAGGGGGTGAATAGGCGAAACCTGAAAATTATAACTTTAAACCCCGACTAGATCCCTTGATTAGTGGTTAGAACAAGATGCACAATTATCGGAGTATAAAACTAAGTCCTTTGCTTGCAAAGAGTGTTGCTTTCAAAGAATGCAGAATTGACAAATTAATACAACTAATAAATTAATTAATGGAGAATGAAGCAAGAGGGCCTAGATATGAAGAGCAATGACACGAGTTCTTTCTTGCAAGGTGTTGCTTCTCTAAATGAGAATTTAACTTGAAGCAACACAAAATAATGTTAGCGGGGGATAATGCAAGAGAACTTAGAGAGGAAGAAAACAAACAAATCACAAGCAATAAACACGAGTGACACGGGTGTTTTGTTTTATCGAGGTTCGGTTCACCAAGAACCTAATCCCCGTTGAGGAGTCCACTAAGGACGGGTCTTTTTCAACCCTTTCCCTCTCTCCACCGATCACCAAGACCGGCGAGTGCTTCTTCTTTGTCAACAAAAGACCGAAGTCTCCGCAAGGCCAACCACAAAGATAAGGGGCTCTTGCTAGCTTTACAATGAATGGGAGTCAAAACTCCACGCGCAAATGATCACAAGATGTAGCACACACTTTCTCTCAATGATTCTCACAAGGCACTTTTGCTAAACTCACACGAGTAGCTCTCTTTTGCTATATCTCTCTTTTGTGGCACTTGTGATGATTGTGGTGATCTAAATCTTGTGTATAGGATGGATCAATGAATGGAGGTAGTTAGGAGGGCTTGGATATGTCAACTATATGACTTGGAATGTTGCTTGAGCTCCCACACCTTGAAGTGGCCGGTTGGGGTGGTATTTATAGCCACCAACCATCTTGTAGCCGTTGAGGAAGGTTGCTGTCGATGGGCGCACCACCGGACACTGTCCGGTGCGCCAGCCACGTCACCCAACCGTTATGGTTCTGACGCAGTCGACCATTGGAGCGCTGACTTCTGGTGGCACTGGACAGTCCGGTGCCGCACCGGACAGGCACTGTTCACTGTCCGGTGCGCCTCTGAACTCTGCTCTGACTTTTGCCGTGAACTGTAGCGCTGTTAGGGGCACTGTGCAGTCGACCGTTGCGCGAAGGAGCTGTTGCTCCGCTGTCACACCAGGCAGTCCAGTGGCACACCAAACAGTCTCGTGAATTATAGCGGAGCGGCGCTGGAAAAACCCGAGAGTGGCGAGTTTGGACTTGTACGGTTCTGGTGCATCGGACACTGTCTGGTGGCACACCGGACAGTCCGGTGCGCCAGACTAGGGCACTCTCAAGATTCTTGCTCT
Organism: Zea luxurians; assembly: GCA_029449295.1. Lineage (NCBI taxonomy): Eukaryota > Viridiplantae > Streptophyta > Magnoliopsida > Poales > Poaceae > Zea > Zea luxurians. Next base: position 11,550,123 of record JAOPSE010000042.1, read on the forward strand.
TTGAAATTGAACCCTATCTTTTATCTTTTATTGGTTTATGTTTGTTGGTGTTTCGACCTCGGGGGGGTCCCTGGACCGACAAGTAAATTGTCGCTGCGTGTCCTTGCTCAGATGAGTTGGCGCGGGATGGAACACAAGATGTGGGACAAGCCTTGTATTATCCTGCACCAGGGGTGTCGCTCGCAGTAGGGGTTACAAGCGCGTCGCGTGAGGGAGAGAGAGAGAGGGAGACATAGAGCTCGTCCGCCGCTTCCCTTGTGCGAACCTCCCTCAGGGTGGCCCTGGACTCCCCTTTTATAGAGGCAAGGAGAGAGTCCAGGTGTACAACGGGGGGCGTAGCTATGTGCTAACGTGTCCGGTAGTGGAGTGCCTAAGCCCTGTGTACATGCCAACGTGGCCGTCGGGGGAGAGCTTGGGCGCTGTACATGTGATGGCGTGGCCGCCGGAGGAGCGCCTGAGTCCTATAGGAGCAGAGCTGGCAGCGCGGCGAGGACCCTGCTGACGTCTCCTTGCTGTCGTAAGGGGCGGAGAGCCACCGGCGTCATGGCGCACGTGGGGCACCATCATTACCCGTCGTCGGGGTAAGCCAGATGGGACGCCGGTCTTGTTCCTTGTAGCCTGAGCAGGCTAGGAGTAGGGGAATGATGCATCCCCTATCAGCATGGTCAATCCGAGCCTGGGGTCGGTCGAGGCGGAGACTTCTCTTGTGGTCGAGGCCGGGGTCGGGCGAGGACGTGGTTCCTCCCGAGACCGGGGTCGAGGCCGAGTCCGGGGGTCGGGCGAGGCGGAGACCTCCTCCCGAGGCTGGAGCGTGAGGTCGGGCGAAGCGGGGACCTCCTCCCGAGGCCGGAGCGTGAGGTCGGGCGAGGCGGAGCTTCCTGTTGCGCCCGAGGCTTGAGCTCGCTAGTTGATCGTGACCTGTTGTCAGTCGTTGCCGGGGTGGCTGACACGACAGTCGGAGCGGAGCGAGCGGCGCTGTTTTCCTGTCATATCAGACAGTAAAGAGGAGGGGCGAAGTGACTGCGGTCACTTTGGCCTGCCGACTGAGACGCGCGTGTCAGGATACGTCGTCAGGCATCCCTCGCATTAAATGCGCCTGCGAAGCGGTTGGTTGGTGAGGCAATATGGCCAAGGTTGCTTCATGACGAAGCCTGCTCGAGCCGAGCCTCGGGAGAGCCGAGGGGGCGCCTGCCGTCTGAGGAGGCCCTCGAGCGAGGCGTGAATTCGTCTGAGACCACTGTTCCAACCCGAGGCTGGGCTCGGGTAAGATCGCGTCCTTCGGGTAGACGAAGTCTTGGCTTGAACCGCACCCGTCAGTTGGTCTGAGGGTGTTAACCAGCCGTGATTAGGAGCGTTGGGGGTACCCCTAATTATGGTACCCGACAGTAGCCCCCGAGCCTCGAAGGGAGTGATGGTACTCGCTTGGAGGCTTTTGCCGCGTTTTTGGTGAGGGGACCGGCCTTTCTCGGTTTTTTGCCTTGTTCTGGTGGATGCGCGCGAGTGCACCCGTCGGGTGTAGCCCCCGAGGCCTCGGAGGAGTGGTTTGACTCCTCTGAGGTCTGAATGCTTTTCGTGGTGCTTCGGCCGGTCTGGTCGTTCCCTCTTGCGGCCCGGCAGTAGCCCGGGTGCGTGGTCGGGTTCCAAGTTATCAGGCTAGTTTGTTGATGCTGTCAACAGTTTTGGCTGTAGCCGGGTGCGAGAGCAGCCCCCAAGCCTCTGCACGGAGCGAGAGGACGATCAAGGACTTTCCCGACTTTTATTATACGCCCCTGCGTCGCCTTTCCGCAAGGAGGAGGGGGGAAAGCGCCATGTTGCCCTCGGAGGGCGCCGAACATGGTGTTTCCAGTGAGCTGCTAATGGGTGATCCGAGTGGATGCCCGTGCCCCGTTCGTTAGGGGTCGGCTGTAGCCCGGAGGTGCGCTCCAAAAGTACCTGCGGGTGATTTGCCGGACCCAGACCCCTTCGACAGGGTCCGAGGGCTCGATGCCTCCCTCCGGTGGGATTCCGTTACAAATCGTTCCCACCGGTCTCGGAAATGTCCTAGGGTACCTCGGGAGCGTAGCCCGAGCCTTGGTTATGTATCGAACGTACCCAGAGTCATCCCTCACTCTGCATGCTCTGGGGCGACTGTCGAACCCTTCCGAGGGGCCAGCCTACGAACCCCTGATCAGTAGTGGGCACAGAGCCCAGGCGCTCTGGGGCGGCTGTCGAACCCTTCCGAGGGGCCAGCCTTCGAACCCTTGATCAGTAGGAGGGCCTGGGGCCCGCTTCCTTCGCCGGGAAGGATCCTTTCCACAATGTCCCCTTTCCCGGTCCCTATGGCAAGAGAGAGAGAGGAGGAGAGGAAGGATATGAATTTTAAATAAAGTGGCGCACCTTTTTTGACGCAGTCATTATGGCGAAGACGAAGCGACGTCCGCCTCGCCTGCTAGAGGTGTTGCCTGCTCCGTCGGGGAGTTGATACGACGGGACGGGTGATTCGTGTGGCGCCCGTTGCGCGTGCGAGCCGTTCGAGGAACAGGGTACGGGCGCGTCGTCTTCACGCCGTGAGGGAGGGCTCTCCCGTCGCTTCAGAAGGGGACGCGAGCCTACAGGCGACTTGACTGCTGCCTCCGTTCGTCTGCCGCTGCAATTACTGCCGGCCCACTTTTGACCATGCCAACGGTCGTGCCTACCCCACGGCTGATCGACCCATGGCCGTCGCCTTTAATTGGCACTGTTGGGTCATGCGCAGGGGTACCTCGAGTTGCGGTACTGGTCCCGCAGTCGAGGAGGCGCAGCATTGGCGTGAGTGGCGGTAGAGCTTCTTGCACGTCGTAACCGGCGCGCCGGTTACAGGACATGCGGGCCTGCTTCCTTTACGCTGGTCCACCAGATGTGGATGGAGCTGAAGGGGCGCACAGTTGTGGTGCAGTTGGACGCTTGTCGCGTGGCAGTCCACCCTTTCGACCACCGGTTTCTGCGAAGATGGAAGAGTGCTTGTAACCGCAGGACGGTTACATGCCTTGCGTGCGGCGGTTCACCTTCTTCGTGCTTCGGTTCAGCTCGTATGACGTGTGGGTCCCAGCCCCCATGTCGTGGCGGGAGAACCCTAGAGGTTGTCAGTGGGAACTTCGCCCGTGACGCTAAGGGGTGCAAGCGAGGAGGTCTGCCTATAAAAGGGGGAAACGATCCCCTGGGCAGTGGCCATGCCTTCGTCCTCCCCTCATGCCTTGCGCCCTTCCGCCTTTTGAGCCCCCGGATGGGGTGCCCCAGCGTCGCCTTGCTCTTGCTGTCGTTGGAGGAGCGCGACCTCGTGGAGATCGGTACCTTTCAGCCATCGTTCGGCTTCAAGGACTTTCGTCGTGCAGCCCGGCTGCATTCCCTCAGCAATGGGCAGTTTGGTGGGGAAAAGCAAGCCGGGCTGCGGCCTCCACCCTACCCTCAGCTTCAAGGATCTTCGTCATCCTTGCTGAGGCGGAGGGAGAGCTGAGTGGGGGGTTGCCTCCGTGTGGGTCGGTAACCCTTTTCTTCCCCCAGTGTTTGGGGGAGAAAGGCATCCTCCAGCCCTGCGGAGGCTTCCTCCAGCCATGCTGGGGAAGGCGAACTGCTGCTTTCTGGACAGGGTGCAGCTTTCCGTCCTTCGTCCGGGCGGCGGTTGTGCCGCGCACGGGCCGGCCGCGTCCAGGTCTTCCTCGCGCCGTCAGCCGCGCCATAAGGTTGCCCAGCACGTCGCGCGCCGAGAGGGCGGTGCTCGTGTTCTGGGGCGACCTCGGCGGGGGCAGCAGTGAGGACCTGCCGGTGCGCTTTGGGGCGGCCGGCGCTCGCTGGTGCGGTGTTGGTGGACAGGTGGACGCCGCCGTCGGTGCTGTGGTGGCAGCAGCCGGAGAAGGTTTCTCCGCCGACGAGATCGTCGGCGCCAGCTGCGCTCCGGGCCTCCGGCTCTTCGGCTTTAATGGCTGGTTCTCGTCCTCCCGTGAGGGGATACGAACGAGAGCCTTTCATCGGTGGCGTTCGCCCTGGGGCCATCACCGCTGCCGCAGAGGTCGCCGGCGAGCCACCCGGAGCTTGTCATCCCGCAGGCCCTCCGATGTGGGGGGTTGTTCGTACCCGCGGGAACGGAACCGGAGTCCTGTTTGTAATGGCACCTTGAGCGCCAGTGTATGTTCATCGTGGCTATCGAGGCCTAAACATTTGGGTATTCGAGAATGAAGTTGTGTGTCTTCCTCATTCCGAGTGCCGGGACTTGTCTATTGGCTGGCCGAACCACTTAACCGAGCATCGGTCGCCTTTCACGGAAGGTGACGAGTGAGATGTCCGTATCCTGGAGGCGTAGGAGTCCCTCGGCTCTGTCGGCCTTGCCGCTCTAGGCTTCCCTTGCTCAGTTTTTGGAACCCTTGGCTTCTCTGCGATGAGCCGGAGCCGGAGGCAGCGGTGTTAGCGCGGACAGACGCGGAGTCAGCTCGGAAAGAGACTTCGTCAGCCCGGGAGATGGCGGCTTCCCAGGCCGAGGAAGATGTGGTAGCAGTTGCTGGAGCTTGGCCAAGACATCTGCTGGCGCGGTGCTGGCGTCCTCCCTTAGGTGGAGGTCCTTTTGCCTGGGTCGCCGTCCGAGGCCGGGCCTGGTTCCGCCGAGGGTGGAATCAACACCGAGGGTGCTGCTGCTCCCCCTGCCGATGCCAGAACTTGCAGGAACAATTTGTCTGTAGCATGCGCATGTTTTTGTGTGGCCGTCGAGGCCTAAACACTTTATCGTCGTGTTTAAAAAGCTGTGTCTTCTCTCCTCTTGTTTCGAGTATCACGACTTGTCTGTCAATAGCAGAATCGTTTATCCGAATGAGAGTTACTTCTCGCGGAAGGTGATGAGTGAGGTATCCGTATCCCGAAGGCGTAGGAGTCCCTCGGCTCGGTCGGCCTTGGCGCTTACGTGCACTCTCATTTGGTCGAAGGATTCCATTATTGGGACAGTCGAGAAGGCGCGAAAGTCGTTTTCTACCCAAGTGTTAGGACTTGTTTGGTAGCAGGATCGCTTATCCGAGCGTGAGTTACTTCTCGCGGAAGGTGATGAGTGAGGTATCCGTATCCCTGAGGCGTAGGAGTTCCTCGGCTCGGTCGGCCTTGCCGCTTACGTGTACTCTCGTCGTTCTCAGGATCCCGCTATCAATACGGAAGTCGAAAGCACAAAGGTTGTTTTGGTAGAAAATTTTTCCGAGGAAAATTTTGATGCAGAGGGGGTTCCCCCCTTCTAGCCCCTGAGGGAGGGTCGAGCTTTGTTGAGGCAAGGCCGACCCTTCCTTGATGGTTAGACTTTGTGTACGTAAACGAGGTACATGAACGACTTAAAACATCTTAAGGGTAGAAGCGACGTAGTTGTTGGGTGTTCCAAGCGTTGCTGTAGACCTCGCCTTGGTCGTTGGCCAGCTTGTATGTTCCGGGCTTCAAGATCTTGGCGATGATGAAGGGCCCTTCCCAGGGAGGAGTGAGCTTGTGGCGCCCTCGGGCGTCCTGTCGCAGGCGAAGCACCAAGTCTCCCACTTGGAAGCCTCGAGCCCGAACGCTTCGGGCGTGGTAGCGCCACAGCGACTGCTGGTACCGTGCCGAATATAGTAAGGCGACGTCTCGAGCCTCCTCGAGTTGGTCCAGCGCGTCTTCTCGGCTGATCTGGTTGCTTCGGTCGTCGTACGCCTTGGTCCTCGGGGAGCCATATTCTAAGTCCGTGGGGAGGACGGCCTCGGCCCCATAGACTAGAAAGAACGGCGTAAAACCCGTGGCGCGGCTCGGCGTCGTCCTTAGGCTCCAGACTACCGAGGGTAGCTCTTTCATCCACCGCTTGCCGAACTTGTTGAGGTTGTTGTAGATCCTTGGTTTGAGCCCCTGCAGAATCATACCGTTGGCACGCTCCACCTGCCCATTCGTCATGGGATGAGCTACGGCGGCCCAGTCCACACGGATGTGGTGGTCATCGCAGAAGTCTAGGAACTTTTTTCCGGTGAACTGCGTGCCATTGTCGATGATGATTGAGTTTGGGACCCCGAATCGATGAATAATGTTGGTGAAGAATGCCACCGCCTGCTCGGACTTGACGCTGTTTAGGGGTCGGACCTCGATCCACTTGGAGAATTTGTCGATAGCGAACAGCAGGTGCGTGAAGCCCCCGGGTGCCTTCTGCAAGGGTCCGATGAGGTCCAGACCCCACACAGCAAATGGCCAGGTGATGGGTATCGTCTGCAAGGCCTAAGCGGGCAGATGCATCTGCTTTGCGTAGAATTGACACCCCCGGCAGGAGCGCACAATCCTAGTGGCGTCGGCCACCGCGGTTGGCCAGTAGAAACCTTGTCGAAAGGCATTCCCCATGAGGGCTCGAGGCGCTGCATGGTGGCCGCAAGCCCCCGAGTGTATTTCTTGCAACAACTCTTGTCCTCGGGCGATAGATATGCATCGTTGAAGGATGCCTGAGGGGCTACGGTGGTAGAGCTCTTTTTCATCACCCAGTAGGACAAATGACTTGGCGCGCCGAGCCAGCCGCCGAGCTTTGGTCTTGTTGATGGGAAGCTCTCCTCGGAGGAGATATTCCAGGTACGGGGCCTGCTAGTTCGGATCTGGCGCGACCCCATTCTGTTCCTCTTTGACGGGCAAGGCCTCTTCCTCGATGGCCGAGGGTGCCTCGGGTGCCGCCGAGGGTACCTCGGGCTCGGCCGAGGGTGCCTCGGGCTGGGCCGAGGCTTCCTCAGGCTCGGGCGCGTCGTCGGTCTTGACGGATGGTTGATGCAGGTCTCTGGAGAAGACGTCGGGGGGAACTGTCGTTCGCCCCAAGGCTATTTTCGCCAGCTTGTCCACAGTCTCGTTGTACCGTCGGGCGATGTGGTTGAGCTCCAGCCCATAGAACTTGTTCTCCAGGCGCCGGACTTCGTCACAGTAGGCTTCCATCCTCTGGTCACGGCAGTGGGAGTTCTTCATGACTTGGTCAATGACAAGCTGCGAGTCGCCTCGAGCGTCGAGGCGTCGAACCCCTAGCTCGACGGCGATGCGTAGCCCGTTAACCAGTGCTTCGTACTCGGCCACATTGTTTGACGCCGGAAAATGGAGGCGAATGACGTAGCGGAGATGCTTTCCGAGGGGTGAAACGAAGAGCAGGCCAGCGCCCACTCCTGTTTTCATGAGTGACCCATCGAAGTACATGGTCCAGAGCTCGGGCTGGATCGGAGTTGTCGGTAACTGGGTGTCGGTCCACTCAGCCAAGAAGTCTGCCAAGACCTGGGATTTTATGGCCTTCCGAGGAGCGAATGATAGCGTTTCGCCCATAAGCTCCACCGCCCACTTTGCTATCCTACCCGAGGCCTCGCGGCACTAGATGATCTCCCCTAGGGGGAAGGATGACACCATAGTTACCAGATGAGACTCGAAGTAGTGTCGCAACTTTCACCGCGTCAGGATCACCGCGTAGAGCAGCTTCTGGATTTGTGGGTAGCGAGCTTTGGTCTCGGAAAGTACTTCACTGATGAAGTAGACCGACCTCTGGACAGGCAGTGCATGCCCTTCTTCTCGTCTCTCGACTACGATCGCGGCGCTGACCACCTGAGTAGTCACGGCTATGTAGATCAAGAGGGCTTCTCCTGCGGCGGGAGGCACCAGGATGGGTGTTTTCGTAAGGAGCGCCTTAAGGTTTTCGAGAGCTTCCTCAGCCTCGGGGGTCCAAGCGAAGCACTCGGCCTTCCTTAAGAGGCGATACAGAGGCAAGCCTTTCTCGCCAAGGCGTGAGATGAAGCGGCTTAGAGCCGCAAGACATCCCATGACCCTCTGTACTCCTTTCAAATCTTTGACCGGTCCCATGCTGGTGATGGCCGTGATTTTCTCCGGGTTGGCCTCGATGTCGCGCTCGGAGACGATGAACCCAAGGAGCATGCCTCGGGGGACTCTGAAGACACACTTCTCGGGATTGAGTTTCACGCCTTTCGCTCTCAGACACTTGAATGTCGTTTCAAGGTCAGAGAGGAGGTCGGAGGCTCTCTTCGTCTTGACAACGATGTCGTCGACGTAAGCCTCGACCGTTCTGCCGATGTGTTCTCCGAACGCGTGGTTCATGCACCTCTGGTAAGTGGCGCCTGCATTCCTCAACCCAAATGGCATTTTGGTGTAACAGTACATGCCAAAAGGTGTGATGAAAGAAGTCGCGAGCTGGTCGAACTCTTTCATCTTGATTTGGTGATAGCCTGAGTAGGCATCGAGGAACGACAGGGTTTCGCACCCAGCTGTGGAATCCACGATTTGATCGATGCGAGGTAGAGGGTAGGGAACTTTCGGACATGCTTTGTTTAGACCAGTATAGTCTACACACATCCTCCATTTCCCATCCTTCTTCCTTACAAGAACAGGGTTAGCTAACCATTCGGGATGGAATACCTCTTTGATGAACCCTGCCGCGAGTAGCTTGTGGATCTCCTCGCCTATGGCCCTGCGCTTTTCCTCGTCGAAATGGCGCAGGGTTTGCTTCACGGGTCGGGCTCCAGCTCTGATATCAAGTGAGTGCTCGGCGACATCCCTCGGTATGCCGGGCATGTCCGAGGGACTCCACGCAAAGACTTCGGCGTTTGCATGGAGAACGTCGACGAGCACTGCTTCCTATTTGGGGTCGAGCTCGGAGCCGATCCGAACTTGCTTGCTGGCGTCGTTGCTGGGGTCGAGAGAGACAGACTTGACCACCTCAACCGGTTCGATGTTGTCGGTGTGCCGCTTCGCGTCGGGCGCCTCCTTGGAGAGGCGTTCAAGGTCGGCGATGAGGGCCTCTGTGGGGGACAGATATCCCCCGGGTCCATTAGAAGGATAAAAGACCTCACGAAAAGCCCAAGGGCCCGATAGATCGTAAGGTCACTCCTTCATGGGCCTGGGGAGGAGCAATCAGTAAAGCAGATCGATGTGAGCCCAGGTCGGTGCAAGCCCAGATGACTCCGCGACGTCGAGCAAGTGACCACCACAGAAGATCCGACTTTCCCGCGCTGGAGCCCCGCCCAACGGAACCGGGCGAGGATAAGTCGGCCAAATCATAGGAAGATAAGCTCAAACAGTTCACTATCTTTTAGGTGCACGTTGTTATCATATCAGCTTATATTGCCTCACGGTCAAATATATAAGGCCTACGGGGCACCCCTTCAAGACGATCGATCCCACTACTCAGCCATCCACCTCAACTCTCTATGTTCTCACTTCAGAGAGCTACCTTGTAACCCATACACAAAGCAAACTCGCCAGGACGTAGGGTGTTACGCATCTCAAAGCGGCCCGAACCTGTAAACATTGTCCATTGTTCTTCGTGCATCTGGCACGAACCATTTAGCTACAGTCGGCGACACCGTCCTACTCCTAAAACACGTTGAGGGGCAACCCCGGGTGTGCGGTCGGACCCAAAACACCGACAGCTGGCACGCCAGGTAGGGGGTGTGTCGCCGATCTAAGCTAGCTCAATGGCCGTCACCTTCCACCGCAAGATCACCCTCCGTCCCGGATCCGTGTTCTGCTTTGGAACGATCTCATCCATAGCAGATGAAGAGGGAACTCTACACCGCATCGCCGATCCGCCAAAGAAGAAGTCCACTCCAACATGCTCTGAGAATGTCGGGGTGAGGAAGGAAAAAGCGCAACCTCCAGCGCTCCGAAAAAAGATCGCCTTCGGCAAGCCAGGGGCCGAGGGCCCACTGACCCGAAGAACTCCACTGTCCACTTCCCCGATGAAAGAATGGACGCAAATCGCAAGAAAGAAGGAGGCAAACAAGACCAGGAGGAAGCAAGTTGTTCTTTCCGTTCCTCTGCCCTCAAAGGAGAACGGAAAGAAGATCGCCACGACCGCTGCACCATTCTACCCCGACGTCCTCTTCATCGGGAGAGTGGAGTCGCCTCCCGTCTCCGACGACGAGCCGACCGCGCCTGGAGAAGAACCACCTCAGCGGGAGTCCCGCCGGCGGAGAAACCGGCGCCGAAATATTCGGCGACATCACCAAGCCGGAGAGCGGGATCCAGAGCAGCCTATCTCGCGGGACGAGGTGTCAGAGATAGGAGAAACTCCGAAGGAACGCGTCTTTAGAGAACGAAGGAACTCCAGACGGCGCGATCGCCGACGAGTTCAGGAACAAGCCGAGCAGGATGCGAGGCAACGCCGGGAAAATCCACTTTTCGGGCGTAACCTGAATCCCGACTTCGCCTGAGCCATGAACACGCCGAGCGAAGTCAGAGGAGTACTAGCTCGGATAGCTGATGGACTCCCTCGGACTCTCGACGCCGAGGGCTATCGACGGTTGTTCACCCAAGCAGCCAACCATCTTCTACCTCTCGCTCATCCGCCGAACGATCTGCGACACACCATCAACAGTCGCCGGGACGCGCGAAGCTCCATCAATGCTTCGCGTGAACGACGACATGAGAACGAGATCCGCCGCCGGGAGGAGTACGACAGGGATCACGGCATCCCAGCTCGGAGTCAGGCCACCAGAACCGAGTCAACGACGGCCTCGACTGGCGGAACTACCCGGGGACGGTCGAGGAACCACAACAACTACTCCCCTCCCTAGGACAGACATCATCCCCGACGACAGGAGGACACGTGTGGAGTGTCTGCCCTTACTCCACGCCTTAGGGCCATTCAATGGCCCCCTAACTTCAAGGTATCCAATGTCGACAAATATGAACCTAAGCAAGATCCAGGAGGTTGGCTGGCCGTCTACACCGCCGCCGCTCGAGCCGCCGGAGCGTCCGAGAACGTGATGACTGCATACTTGCCCATTGTCCTCAGACAAGACGCACTACAATGGCTGCGACATCTACCCTGGCACTGCATCGACGACTGGAGCGACTTCAGTCGACGCTTCACCGCCAACTTTCAGTCCCTCTCCAACAAACCAGCGCAACCATGGGACCTCAAATCCGTCAAGCGCCCGGGGGACGAAACTCTCCGGTCGTACCTCAAAAGGTTCCAGACCATGAGAAATCGTATCCCTGAGGTCACGGAGGCGGCCATGATCGAGGACTTCTACAGAGAATCCAACGACTCGGCCTTCGTCCGAGCCATACTGCAGAAAGCGCCGACTACCTCCGAGCAGCTGGTCCGGGAAGCCGACCTCTACATCACCGCCGACGAGCGAGCTCAAGACCTCATCGGGGGAGCGAAGCCCACACCGGCAGCACCACGACGCGACGCGAACCAGCAACCCGACAAACGCTGGGAGAAGAGACCGCGCGAAGAAGTGCACGCCGCCGGACCACCTGCCTCTCGCGCCCGGGGAGGACCCCATGGAGGCGAACGCACGCTGGACGACATCCTCGACGCCCAGTGCTCGTACCACAAGGACATGCGCCACACTCTTCGGAATTGCACGGATTTCAAGCACTCCATCGGGCACGGCCGACCTTTCCAACCTCTACCTCCTCCTCCGCCACGGGGAGGACCAGAAGAACCACGACAACCCCAACGGCAGGAAGAGGGAGAAGGAGGAGCCTTCCCGCGCGTCGACAAGGAGGTCAACGTCATCTTTGGCGGGCACGGATCGCAGGAGAACAGAAGACAACAAAAGCTCAACGATCGCCAGATATTAATGGCGACCACCGGTCCTCCCGCTCCGTACCGATGGTCGGAGCACCCGATCACCTTCACTCGGGCAGATCAATGGCTCAACTTCGACCACCCAGGCAAATACCCGCTCCTCGTCAATCCGGTGATCCGAGAGAGCAGGGTGAAGAAGGTGTTAGTGGACGGGGGAGCAGCATCAACGTCACCTTCCCTCGGACACTCCAAGGCTTGGGAGTTCGCCTCAAAGAGGTCCACGAATCAGACACTCCTTTCTTCGGCATCGTGCCGACTGAAGGGGAATACCCTCTGGGCCACATCAACATGCCCGTCACCTTCGAAACTCCGGAGAACTACAGAACCGAGTTCCTGAGGTTCGAGGTGGCAAATTTCAACTGCGGGTATAACGCCATCATCGGGAGGCTGGGATTAGCAAAATTCATGGCCATTCCGCATTACACGTACATGATATTGAAGATGCCAGGGCCGCAAGGAATCATAACTGTGCGCGCTGACTTTCAAGGCACCGCAAAGTGTTTCCGAGTAGCCATACAGGCAGCCCTCACCACCAAACCGTCGGCGACTTCTTCAGCGCAGGCGAACTCTAAGCCTGAGGAAGACCTTACGGCACCGGCGAACGAAGCTCAAGCCGCGACCTCTATGCGGCCGACTGAAGAAACTAAAAGGATCAACCTGGGGTTTGCTGATGAACGCAAGACTGCCATCATCAGCTCCAGCCTGGACGATAAATAGGAAGGCGCGCTCGTTCGGTTTCTGCAAGACAACCGGGACGTATTCGCATGGCAACCTGTGGATATGCCGGGAGTCCCGAGAGAACTGGCTGAGCACAAACTGAAGGTCTACCCCCAGGCAAGGCCGATCCGGCAAAAATTACGTCGTTTCACGCCCGACAAGAGAGAAGCCATTCGCGCTGAGCTGGCCCGCTTGGTCGCGGCTGGGTTCATTAGAGAAGTGTTACATCCCAAGTGGTTAGCCAACCCTGTTCTTGTACTCAAAAAGAATAAAGTGGATTGGCGCATGTGCGTCGACTATACAGATCTCAACAAACATTGTCCAAAGGATCCCTTCGGGCTCCCTAGGATAGATCAGGTGGTAGACTCCACCGCTAGATGTTCTGTGCTGTCTTTTCTGGACTGCTATTCCGGATACCATCAGATCAGTTTGGCAAAGGAAGACGAGGAAAAAACAGCGTTCATCACTCCATTCGGTGCTTTCTACTATACCTCCATGCCGTTTGGCCTCAAAAACGCTGGAGCGACTTATCAGAGAGCCATTCAAACATGCTTAGCCGATCACTGGGGCAAGCGTGTGGAAGCCTACGTGGATGACGTGGTAATCAAAACAGAGAACTCGGAAAACTTCATCGAAGACTTACAGCTCGTTTTCAACAGTCTACGGCGATATCGATGGAAGCTTAATCCCGAAAAATGTGTCTTTGGGGTACCGGCAGGGAAGCTACTCGGATTTATTGTCAGCCACCGGGGAATTGAAGCTAATCCGGATAAGATTGAAGCTATCATGAAAATGGAAGCTCCACGATCACAAAAGAAGGTTCAGCGACTTACCGGATGTATGGCAGCCCTGAGCAGATTTATATCCAGGCTGGGAGAAAAAGGTTTACCATTTTACAAGCTACTCAAGAAGGTGGACAAGTTTCAGTGGACTTCAGAAGCACAGGAAGCCCTAGATGCACTGAAGAAATTCTTGACAACCCCACCAGTACTGAAACCACCACGGCGAGCCACATCAACTCAACCGGCTGAAGATCTGCTGCTGTATATCTCTTACACGACTCACGTGGTAAGCACCGCGTTGGTAGTCGAGCGAGCAGAAGAAGGACATGCCTACCCAGTGCAACATCCTGTTTATTTCATCAGTGAAGTTCTGGGTCCCTCGAAGAAAAAGTATCCTCAAGTTCAGAAGCTATTATACGCAGTACTTCTAACTGCCCGCAAGCTACGTCACTACTTTGATGACCACAAAGTCATAGTAGTCACTGGTTTTCCAATAGGGGACATCCTTCACAACAAGGAAGCCATTGGCCGAATAGCCAAGTGGGCCTGCGAACTGGGATCTCATGACATCGAATTTCGACCTCGCACTGCCATTAAAACCCAAGCATTGGTTGACTTCGTATCAGAATGGACTGAACAACAAGTACCAGAGAACCCAGAAACTACAGAAGTATGGCGGATGTATTTTGATGGCTCGCTGAAACTGCAGGGAGCAGGCGCGGGAATTCTCTTCATCGCACCTGGAGGCGAGCACCTCAAATATGCCCTCCAGTTGTTATTTCCAGCCTCCAACAATGTAGCCGAGTATGAAGCTCTGATCCATGGACTAAACATCGCCATATCATTAGGCATCAAGAGACTAATGGTATACGGAGATTCTTTGGTAGTCATAAGCCAGATAAACAAAGAATGAGACTGTTCGAATGATTCAATGGGAAAATACTGCACTGCCGTCCGAAAACTAGAAGATAAATTTGAAGGCCTGGAATTTCATCATGTAGAAAGAGATCGAAACACGGCAGCCGATGTATTGTCCAAGCTAGGATCCAGTCGAACTCAGGTCCCACCCGGAGTCTTTGTACAAGAAATACCACAACCAAGCATCTCAATGGATCAGGCAGAAGAGTGTAATATCGTGAATCAACCAGAGTCAGGCTCTGATGACTGGAGAGGGCCGATCATCAGATATATCAAGAATGAAGAGGAACCAGACGATAAAAATGCAGCCGAACGCATCGCTAGACAGTCAGCTCACTACACACTCATTGGGGAGACACTATACAGAAGGGGCGCATTAGGCATCTTCATGAAATGCATTCTATCATCTACTGGGAAGCGACTTCTAGACGAGGTCCATGCTGGACAATGTGGAATACACGCAGCGTCCAAGACACTAGTCGAGAAAGTCTTCAGGTCGGGATTCTATTGGCCAACAGCGAAAAGTGATGCAGCCGAGTTAGTTCGGAGGTGTGAAGCTTGCCAGTACTTGTCAAAGCAACAACATCTACCAGCACAGCAACTGCAGACCATACCGGTGACTTGGCCCTTTGCATGCTGGGGGCTAGATATGATTGGACCTTTCAAGAAAGCTCAAGGAGGATACACTCATGTACTGGTAGCAATCGACAAATTCACTAAATTGATAGAGTTCAAACCCATTGCTTCTTTGACCTCAGCTAAAGCCGCGGAATTCATACAAGACATAATATTCAGGTTTGGAATACCGAACAGTATCATAACCGACCTGGGATCCAACTTCACAAGTTCAGAGTTCTTTGATTTCTGCGAGCAAAAAAGCATTTAGGTCAAGTATGCTTCGGTAGCGCACCCGAGAGCCAACGGGCAGGTTGAACGAGCTAACGGGATGATATTGGAGGCACTCAGGAAAAAGGTTTTCGATAAAAATGAAAAGTTCGCAGGAAAGTGGATAAGGGAATTGCCCTACGTCGTTTGGAGCCTAAGAACCCAACCTAGCCGAGCTCTACATGGAAACACCCCTTTCTTCATGGTCTATGGGTCAGAGGCAGTGCTACCCGCTGATCTCAAGTTTGGGGCGCCGAGGTTGATCTTCGAAAGCATAGCGGAAGCCGAAGCTACTAGGCTGGAGGACATTGATGTACTCAAAGAAGAACGGCTGAACACAGTACTTCAATCAGCACGATACCAGCAAACTCTAAGACGCTATCACGACAAAGTCGTGCGACAACGAGCCTTTTCAGTGGGAGATCTCGTCCTCCGCCGAATTCTAACGGGGGAGGGACGACACAAGTTGTCACCCTCATGGGAAGGACCATTCATAGTAGCAGAAGTCACTCGACCGGGATCATATCGCCTCACTCAAATGGACGGCACAGAAATTGGGAACTCCTGGAATATAGAGCACCTCAGGAAGTTTTACCCCTAGTCGTATTTCAAAAGCTATCGGGACGATAATGTACTCTGTAAAGCGGGAAATATGTCATCAATAAAGAAAGGCTTCAAGAATACTCAGTTTGTTCATGATTGACTAGCATTCTTATTTAGCTCGGGGTGACCACTATGCCCTACTAACGGAGCAATCGGCTTAAGTCAGCAACGACTTAAAACGGTGCAACATGCTCACGCTTACTTAACTCGGGGTGACCATTATGCCCTACTAAAGGAGCAATCGGCTTAAGTCGGCAACGACTTAAAACGGTGCAACATGCTCACGCTTACTTAACTCGGGGTGACCACTATGCCCTGCTAACGGAGCAATCAGCTTAAGTCGGCAACGACTTAAAACGGTGCAACATGCTCACGCTTACTTAACCCGGGGTGACCACTATGCCCTGCTAACGGAGCAATCGACTTAAGTCGGCAACGACTTAAAACGGTGCAACATGCTCACGCTTACTTAACTCGGGGTGACCACTATGCCCTGCTAACGGAGCAATCGGCTTAAGTCGGCAACGACTTAAAACGGTGCAACATGCTCACGCTTACTTAACCCGGGGTGACCACTATGCCCTGCTAACGGAGCAATCGGCTTAAGTCGGCAACGACTTAAAACGGTGCAACATGCTCACGCTTACTTAACCCGGGGTGACCACTATGCCCTGCTAACAGAGCAATCGGCTTAAGTCGGCCACGACTTAAAACATTGCAACATGCTCACGCTTACTTAACTTGGGGTGACCACTATGCCCTGCCAACAGAAGCAATCGATTTAAGTCAACAATGACTTAAGGCGACCTCACATGCTTACGATTACTCATAAATAGGGGTGACCTCTATATCCCGTAGACAAGTTTCAAAATCATCACACAACATTTTACTCTAGCAAATTTACGTATTGCCGAATTCTAAAACAACAGGAGAGCAACAATATCATTCAAATACCGGATTGAAGTCTTCTAACAAAATATCCGACCGTGATAACCGCACGCTCAAAGCACGCAAATATTTCTCTATTTTGCAATGTCTTTCTCAGGAGCAACCGACGAAGAAGGGCGATTTGAGGAATCAGGAGCAGCGTTCACGTCAGCCCTTATATCATCAGGGACAACCACGCCGGGTCTCCTCATCAAGATTCGCCCCGCGCGGATGGCTTTATCCATGGCTCTGTCGCGCTGGGCCCTCAGAGTAACGGAAGTTTCTTCAGCAACTTTGGCAGCCGACTGAGCGACCTCCAGCTCCTGGGCGATGGACTTCTTAGAAGCACGCAGTTCCCTGATAGCAGCATCCTTAGCTCATATCAACTGCCTGAGACGGATCACGTCATCCGTGGATTCCTACAGCCTGCAACGAAGATTGTCTAACTCCTCCATGGTGAAGCGATGACTCCTTTCCAGGATGGTCAACGAGTTGCTAGAGTCACGATATAGTCTGTCAAGATTGTCATGGGAGGCAACAAGGGCGTGTTTTTCTTCCTGCAAACAAGAATCAGCCTTTTTAAACATCAAGCAGGCAATAAGAGCACAACAACACAAGACGCAGAATCATAAATCACCTTTTCAGAATCAAGCTGAGCGCGAAGAGTAGAATTCAGCATATTAGCATCATTCAGGGCATCAGAGACCTGAGCCAGCTCAGTCTGGCTCTGGGAATACCTTTCCTCAAAATCGGAGCATCGCCGGACCAACTCAGCTTGATTTTGAGAATGTTTCTCTCCAAGAACAGAAAACCGCTGAGTCATATCTAGCGAAGAAACATTCGAACGAAAGAGTCAAATTGAGAAACAGTTTAACAAGATAGACAAGGGGAAGCAGAAAAGCACCAACCAGCATTTGCCGCCTCTAAATCAGAGACACGTTGTTGAAGCAGCACCGGATTCTAGCGGGCCAGCGACGAAGCTCTCTCCGGAACAGAAGCACCCTGTGATTTCAGCTGACTAACCATCTCGTCCACTAGTGCCTGATAACGATAGCAAATGAGTGCAAAGACAGTAATTCGTCAGGTGTAAAGATCAAACTCGAATATGGCACAGTACCTGGAGGTTGGAGAAGAACGAGGAGACTCCCAGATCATGAGAAATCAATTGATGGCCTGGCACAAGGTTGCCACCCAAAGCGGCTTGCAATGAACCAGCAGGGATCAACTCAGTACCATCAACAGAGCTCAAAACTTGGTCAGTGGGAACGCTAGCCTCTAAAGCGACTCCCTGACCAGAAACTTGGGCCACCACCATGCAACCAGAACGTGAAGGAGATCCGACGTGAACATCCATGGAAGTACAAGAGGGAGATCCCGCTCGAACACCCTCGGGGGCTGGGTCATGGCTTGCGCTACCCACTTGAGCCGGATTATCCCCGGCAACACCCTCGGGGGCTGGGTCATGACTAGCGCTGCCCACCCGAGCCGAATCATCCCCGGCAATACCCTCGGGGGCTGGGTAAGCGTCAACACCATCCCTGAGGGTCAAGTTCTCTGCGGCAGCCACCTCTAAGGCTGAAGAACCCTCAGTTACTTCCATAAGACCAAGACGATCCAAGTCAGTCTCCTGGCCCTCAAGACCGCGCTCTAAGGTCGATGAGGTGCGGGACGCTGCCCGGGATGACCCCAACCCAGCATCGAGCACATCAGCACAAACTCCTGTCACACCATCATCCGCTGGCTCTGACAACAGATCCTCTGGAACCATATCTTCAAGAGTCTGATCAAAGTTCGCCAGGGACAATTCTTGTAGACCAATGAGGGCAGACAAAGCAGGAGAAGGAACTCCACTACTTTCCCCACTAGCGACATACTGCCGACTGTTCTTCTGAGTCAGAGGGACCTCATTCTCTTCCTCCCCGTCGTTTTCATCAGCAACACAGGTAACACCCCCATTGGGATCAGCAATAGATGAAGCACCCCCATTGGGGTCAGCAACAGATGGAGCACACCCACTAGGGTCAGCGTCAGTAAACTCAGGCACGGGAACTTCCTCAGCAGCAAGAACCGAAGGACCAGCGTCCTGATCCAAACTAGATACTCGCCGAAGACGTCTCTTTTTCTTTTTCTGCTCATCAGCAGAAGGATCAAGTTGATTGGCTCGGCAAGAACGTCTTGGGCGAACACTGACAGGCCTCTAAACATCCAAGGTTGTACCAGCTTCCGGGAGAGGCACCATTGCCAATGTCCCAGCAGAAGCAGCATCAGGAGAGTCTTCAGCCAGCATATCAAGCATAGCATTTATTTCTGCATCACTAGGATCCAAAGGCACCTCGAAGTGGACCTGCCGTTCATCATCGGGAATTTCTCCAATCGAAGCAACCAAGGCACTAACTTCCTCAAGAGAGGGTTGTACTCTAAGGCCCAAACCGCTGTCAGTAACTGGAGGATTCGACACAAAATGGGTAAAAGCCTTGGAAGGAGGTAGGTTCCAGGCCGAGTATGCGATAGGGGCACCAACGTTGGACACCTTGCCTCTAAGTATCATTTCAAGCCGGTTCACCAAGTCTACAGCGGGAATTCTTATATTAGTGACCCGGGTTGAGTCAGCTAAACCTCGGTACAAGTAGGCCGGGTATGCCCTATCCTTCAACGGCTGGATGTTTTTGAAAACAAAATCAGCAACCACAGCCTCTGCAGTCAAACCCCTCTCCTTCAGCAGTCCAACTTCAGCCAGCAAAGCCCCTGCCTCAGCCACCTCCTGGTCTGTGGGAGACTCGGTCCAACTCGGAGTGCGAACATCTAGCTGTCTCCCTGACCGTGGGGGGAGAGATTTTCCGTGGTTCTCAACAATAAACCATTCCAAGCGCCATCCTTTGATACTATCCTTGAGAGGGATTTCAAGATATTCAGTCTTCCTCCCATGGCGCATCTCCAAACTAGCACCCCCAACCAACTGATGCTGCCCCCCGGCCATCCCAGGGCGACAGTGATACAAGTACTTCCACAATCCAAAATGTGGCAGCACGCCAAGAAAAGCTTCGCATAAATGAACGTAAATGGAAATTTGCAGAATGGAATTGGGATTCAGATGGGTCAAGTTAAGACGATAGAAATCAAGGAGGCCGCGGAAAAAGGGAGAAATGGGGAGAGCGAGGCCGCGGAGAAGAAAAGGAACGTAAATCACGGATTCATGGGTATCCTCTGTCGGGACAGTGACCCCATGACAAATCCGCCAAGAACAAAGCTCCCTCGGGGGAAGGACCCCGATGGACACGAGGTGGAGAAGGTCAGGCTCGGAGACAACAGACATATGGTTACCTGCGAAAGGCAACTGGCTGTTGGGGTCGATGGGGGGAATCACCGCAGCAGATGAACTCGAGGCCTTTCTCTTGGGCGCCATCTCAACTCTACTGGCGAACAGAGCGAGAGTCGAATTGCAGAGAGGATCTGGAGGCAGGAAAGCAAGAACTAGGGCACAGAAAGCAGAGGCGGCTGAAAGCGCAGTATATGCGGGATATTCCCGAGTCAGATACCGTCTCCAAAAGCGCTCAGTCAGCACCCGGCAGTTACTTCTAAAACACCGGCGTGCCACGTCATCACCCGGCGGCTACTTCTAAAACCCCGGTATGCCACATCGTCACTCGGCTATTATCCTCAAAGTGGCCGACACGGCCCGTTTTAACTCGGCTGTTATTTCTAAGACGCTGACGTTATCACCAGTCACCCGACAGTTACTTCTAAAACACCGGTGTGCCACGTCGTCACCCGGCGGCTACTTCTAAAACCCCGGTGTGCCACATCGTCACTCGGTTATTATCCTCAAAGTGGCCGACACGGCCCGTTTTAACTCGGCTGTTATTTCTAAGACGCTGACGTTATCACCAGTCGCTTGGCATTTATCTCTAAAGCGCCGACGATGTCTTCAATCGCTCGGCGGCTATTTTTAAAACAC
This sequence comes from Zea luxurians, assembly GCA_029449295.1. Lineage (NCBI taxonomy): Eukaryota > Viridiplantae > Streptophyta > Magnoliopsida > Poales > Poaceae > Zea > Zea luxurians. Next base: position 11,570,476 of record JAOPSE010000042.1, read on the forward strand.
CAACATTATCACCAGTCGCTCGGCATTTATCTCTAAAGTGCCGATGATGTCTTCAGTCACTCGGCGGTTACCTCTAAAGCTCCAACGATGTCTCCAGTCGCTCGGCGGCTATCTCTAAAGCGCCGACGATGTCTTCAGTCGCTCGGCGGCTATCTCTAAAGCGCCAACGATGTCTTCAGTCGCTCGGTAGCTATCTCTAAAGCGCCGACGATGTCCTCAGTCGCTCGGCGGTTATCTCTAAAAAACGCTGGTGTTGTCACAGGTCACTCGGCTGTCACATCTAAGAGCGCCGACGTGGTCAACAGTTATTCCGACGCTGACATGGTTTCGTCATCACTCGGACTCTATTTCAAATGCGTAAATATCGACAATAGTAGCTCGGCCATCACCCCTGAAGCGGCGATATGATGCCCGAGTTATTTAGTTACTATTCCGAATGAATCAACTTCACAAATAAGAGATCGACTTACTACGAAGCAAAGTAATTGGTACAGGAGGAGACAAAGTCATTCTTCATTAAGGGAAGTAACAGTACTTACAAATCAACTCATTATGAGTTGATACTTCCCTACTGCTACTACTACTACTACGCTACACTATACTACTCTACACTACTAATACTACTACATTATTTCACTATACTATTTCTAATCTATACTAATATCTAAAAACCAGTGGCATCTAGCCACTGCCTTGTTGCTGCCCTTGCTGCTGCCGCCGTTGCCGCCCCTGCTGCCACCGTTGCCGCCCCTGCCGCCGCCGTCACAGTCGTCGCGTCGTCGCCTCCGTCGTCGTCGTCGTCACCTTCGCCGTCCTCCTCAGGCGAGTCCTCCTCGTCCGAGGAGTACTCCGACTCATCCGAGCCCTCGAGCCCGGAGCGCTCGACGGCCCGGATGTAAGTCCAGACCTCCGCGGCAATCCCCTGAGGGTCGTCCGAGTCATCGGACGACGCTGGGGGAGAGACGGGAGCTGGAGACCCCTCGGACTCAGAGGAGAACTCCTCCTTTGAGTAAAAGTCCTCTGATGGAGGAGTCGGCTCGCGCTTGCGTTTGTTGTTCTTGCCCATGGTGGAAATGCAAGGAGAGGAAGAAAGCAAGCAGCGGAGAACAGCAAGAGATGTGAAAAAACCAGAGAGGCAAAGGCACTATTTATAGAAGAAGAAGGCAACCGCTCACCTCCAACCACGGTCACTGAACAGTCGCGAAGCATTCAATACACACTTCAACCCGTCTGAAGACACGTCAGGCGGCTGACGCCGTTTCACGCAACGCAACACCCATTGGGACTCCAGTCAACAGCGCGGATGATATGATTACGCCCGCCGTCACATCACATTACTACTCAGAAGCAGCCGGCTAAAACACTCAGCGTACCAAGCTGTCCCTTGCCCACACCCATTGGGGGGGACGCCCAGGAATTATCAGTATATTTTTCAAAACTGTCACATCTGTGCAGGACATGCAATGAATACCTCAAGACAAAAATGAGATATCAGTAAGGATCAAAGGAAAGCCAAATATAGCCGGTGAAGTACAAAATCTGACCGATAGAAGCGACGTGAAGACTAGCCAGGGAACGTCCATCAAATGTCCAATCAGTCGCAGAGCAAATAAATTGCACCACTTAGCAAGATATGGGCGGATCACGAACTCGGCTGCAAAAGACAAAATACATGCTGACCTCTGAAGCATAATATTGATGACATAATGCTGACCTCTAAAGCATAATATGGATGACATAATGCCGACTTCTAAGGCACCCGAAAAAAGAAAAGATGACCCTCAGCAAAAAGACACGAAATGAAGACCTTCGAATGGATTATCTTCAAAAATCCACTCGAAGCTCGGGGGCTACACCCATTGGGTGCACCTCTGGTGCACCCAATGAATCACCATTTCAAGAGAAGACAACACCAATTTCTAAGGCATAAGGCAAGATTGAAGGCAAGGCTGACCTCCAACCAAAGTGCAAGTGGGAAATAAAAGTGATTTCTGATGAAGACCTTCGAGTGGATTATTATCCAGAATCCACTCGAAGCTCGGGGGCTACACCCATTGGGTGCACCTCCGGTGCACCCAATGAAATTCAAGGTCCTGCAATGAAATTCAAGGTCCTACAATACGAAATGCCGATCTCCAAGGCATGAGTATGAGGCAAAACTCCAGATTTCGAGTGAAGCAAAGCAGAAAAAGACAGTAAGAAATCGTTATTACCAAACTGCCCGAGAAGCATTTCTTATCGTAAACGAAGCCCGCAAGTTAAACCTAGGATCTTTGGGCCGATTATCTCAAAATCAACCCAAAGATCGGGGGCTTGTGGGGGACAGATATCCCCCAGGTCCATTAGAAGGATAAAAGACCTCACGAAAAGCCCAAGGGCCCGATAGATCGTAAGGTCACTCCTTCATGGGCCTGGGGAGGATCAATCAGTAAAGCAGATCGATGTGAGGCCGGGTCGGTGCAAGCCCAGATGACTCCGCGACGTCGAGCAAGTGACCACCACAGAAGATCCGACTTTCCCGCGCTGGAGCCCCGCACAACGGAACCGGGCGAGGATAAGTCGGCCAAATCATAGGAAGATAAGCTCAAACAGTTCACTATCTTTTAGGTGCACGTTGTTATCATATCAGCTTGTATTGCCTCACGGTCAAATATATAAGGCCTAAGGGGCACCCCTTCAAGACGATCGATCCCACTACTCAGCCATCCACCTCAACTCTCTGTGTTCTCACTTCAGAGAGCTACCTTGTAACCCATACACAAAGCAAACTTGCCAGGACGTAGGGTGTTACGCATCTCAAAGCGGCCCGAACCTGTAAACACTGTCCATTGTTCTTCGTGCATCTGGCACGAACCATTTAGCTACAGTCGGCGACACCGTCCTACTCCTAAAACACCTTGAGGGGCAACCCCGGGTGTGCGGTCGGACCCAAAACACCGACAGCCTCGGACTCGGCGAGAGCCTCGGCGTACTCCACGCACTCCACATCGCATTCGTACGCGTGGCGGTACGTGGACCCGATAGTGATGATCCCATTCGGGCCTGGCATCTTGAGCTTGAGGTAGGTGTAGTTGGGGACGGCCATAAACTTGGCGTAGCGTGGTCTTCCCAACACCGCATGGTAGGTTCATCGGAACCCGACGACCTCAAAGGTGAGAGCTTCCTTTCGAAAGTTTGAGGGAGTTCCGAAGCAGACGAGTGAGTCGATCCGTCCGAGGGGTTGGATTCGGTTCCCGGGCGCGATCCCGTGGAAGGGTGCCGCCACGGCCCGGACTTCGGATCGATCAACCCTTAAGAGTTCTAGGGTCTCGGCATAGATGATGTTAAGGCTGCTACCTCCGTCCATGAGGACCTTGGAGAGCCTAACGTTGCTGATGATCGGATCGATGACGAGCGAGTACCTTCTTGGGCTCAGCATGAAGTCGGGGTGGTCGCCTTGGTCGAAGGTGATAGGCTTGTCGGACCAGTCTAGGTAGACTGGCGCCGCCACCTTCACCAAGCAGACTTCTAGGCGCTCCTGCTTGCGGTGTTGAGCCAAGGCATTCGCCGCCTGCCCGCCGTAGATCATGAAGCAGTTATGGACTTCCGGGAATCCCTCTTCCTTGCCACCCTCCTTCTTGTCGTTGTCATGGCCCTTGCCATCCTCCACCGGGGGCCCGGTCTTATGGAAGTGGCGTCGGAGCATGATACATTCTTCGAGGGTGTGCTTGACGGGCCCCTAGTGATAGGGGCACGACTCTTTGAGCATCTTGTCGAACGTGTTGGCCCCTCCAGGTGGTTTCCGAGGGTTCCTGTGCTCGGCCGCAGCGACGAGATTCACGTCTGCGGCGTCGCGCTTCGCTCGCGACTTGTTTTTGGCCTTCTTCTTCGTGCCCCGCTGGGCGGACGCCTTAGGGGCGTCTGTCTTCGGCTCGACCTGAGGCTGCTTGTCCTTCCGGAAGATGGCTTCGACCGCCTCCTGACCCGAGGCGAACTTGGTGGCGACGTCCATCAGTTCGCTCGCGTGGGTGGGAGTCTTGCACCCCAGTTTGCTCACCAGGTCCCGGCAAGTGGTGCCGGCAAGGAAAGCCCAAATGACATCCGAGTCGGTAACGTTGGGTAGCTCGGTGCGCTGCTTCGAAAATCGCCGGATGTACTCTCGGAGGGACTCCCTTGGCTGCTGGTGGCAGCTTCGGAGGTCCCACGAGTTCCCAGGGCACACGTACGTGCCTTGGAAGTTCCCCGCGAAAGCTTTGACCAGATCATCCTAGTCGGAGATCTGCGCAGGAGGCAGATGCTCCAGCCAGGCTCGGGCGGCGTCGGAGAGGAAAAGGGGTAGATTACGGATGATGAGGTTGTCATCATCCGCCCCTCCCAACTGGCAGGCCAGTCGGTATTCCGCGAGCCACAGCTCCGGCCTCATCTCCCCCGAGTACTTGGTGATAGTAGTCGGGGCTCGGAAACGGGCAGGGAATGGTGCTCGTCGTATGGCCCGGCTGAAGACTCGCGGGCCGGGTGGTTCGGGTGAAGGACTGCGGTCCTTCTCGCTGTTGCAGCGTTCCCCGCGCCTGGGATGGTAGCCTCGGTGCACCTTCTCGTCGAGGCGGGCTCGATGGTCGAGGTGGTGGTGCTCGTTGCCGAGGCGTTCCCGGGCGATGGGCGCCTTGTCCCGTGTACGCTCAGGACAGACCGAGGCTTCCCGAATGCACCGGGAGGACAGTGCATGATGCATCGAGGGATCGGCCTGCCCACTCCTGGCATTGTCGACGATGCGGTGTCGGATGTCTTAGGCCCGGTGACAGGCTTCTCCGACGAGTGATCGGCCTGCCCACTCATGTTCGATGTTCTGTCGGAGCTGTATAAGCCGGCCTACTTCCCCGTCGACCCGGGCCTGCATCTCAAGGATTTGCTCGAGCTGTATGTCCTGACCCCCCGCATGGACTGGGACGACAGCTAGCTCCCGCAGGATGTCAACGCGAGATGAGGGCCCAGGGGGATCGTCAACCTCTGGCATACCGAGGTGGTTGCCTTCGTTGTGATCTCCCAGATCGACGTGGAAGCATTCGCGACTTGGGCCGTAACCCTCGTCGTCAAGGTCATGGCCATTGTCAGAACAACCGGAGAGGCAGTGGTCACATGCGGACATGAAGCCCCGCATGGCACCAGGGTCATTGAGGGCAGAGAAATCCCAACCGGAGTCGGGGATGTCCTCTTCCTCAGAACCCGCCGGTCCGAAGGTCGAGACGGCTGTCAGTCGGTCCTAGGTCGACCACATGTGGTACCCCGGAAGGTTTGGATACGCCTTTACGAAGGCGCTCACCATTGCGGGGTCGCTAGGTGGATCGAAGCTGAACTGAAAAGGTATGGGATGGAAAACGAACGGTACCTCTTGGTCGTTGGACGGTGGTGAAGTCGCGTCGGGGGCGGTGCACACCATCATCTCAGGTACGAGGGTAACACCCAGCAGGTCCTTCGCGAGGGTGCTGGCGTCATCAGTCCGCTTGGGGCTGACACGTCGCGGGGAAGTGACACCCGTCGTCGCCTCAGGTGCGAGGGCAATGTCCGACACGTCCCGTGGGGGAGTGCCGGCGTCGTCGACTCGCTCTAGTGCGACAGCCGACAAGGTGCCACCTCCTGCGTGGCCATGGTTGCCCCGTCTCCGCCTCCTCCGACGAGGAGGGTGGCGGGGACGACCGGAGTGCTCCTCTTCTGCCACAGGGGGATGCTGTCGTAGAGCTCGCCGCCGCCGGGCGAGTCGAAGACCGTCGTTGTCATCACGCCGCGGGGGGAGGAGTACCATGTCGTAGCTACCGTCGAGGGACATGAACTCAAGACTCCCGAAGCGAAGCACCGTCCTGGGCTGGAGAGGTTGCTGAAGACTCCCCATCTGGATCTCAACGGGAAGGTGTTCATTAACACGCAGCAGGCCCCTACCTGGCGCGCCAACTGTCAGCGTTTCGACCCGGGGGGTCCCTGGATCGACGAGTAAAATTGTCGCTGCGTGTCCCTGCCCAGATGGGTTGGCGCGGGATGGAACACAAGATGTGGGACAAGCCTTGTATTATCCTGCACCAGGGGTGCCGCTCGCAGTAGGGATTACAAGCGCGTTGCGTGAGGGAGAGAGAGAGAGGAAGACACAGAGCTCATCCGCCGCTTCCCTCGCGCGAACCTCCCTCAGGGTGGCCCTGGACTCCCCTTTTATAGAGGCAAGGAGAGAGTCTAGGTATACAACGGGGGGCGTAGCTATGTGCTAACATGTCCGGCAGTGGAGTGCCTAAGCCCTGTGTACATGCCAACGTGGCCGTCGGGGGAGAGCTTGGGCGTTGTACATGTGATGGTGTGGCCACCGGAGGAGCGCCTGAGTCCTGTAGGAGCACAGCTGATAGCGCGGCGAGGACCCTGCTGACGTCTCCTTGCTGTCGTAAGGGGCGGAGAGCCACCGGCATCATGGCGCACGCGGGGCACCATCATTACCCATCGCCGGGGTAAGCTAGATGGGACGCCGGTCTTGTTCCTTGTAGCCTGAGCAGGCTAGGAGTAGGGGAATGATGCATCCCCTATCAGCATGGTCAATTCGAGCGCCTTGGGTCGGTCGAGGCGGAGACTTCTCTTGTGGTCGAGGCCGGGGTCGGGCGAGGATGCGGTTCCTCCCGAGACCGAGGTCGAGGCCGAGTCCGGGGGTCGGGCGAGGCGGAGACCTCCTCCCGAGGCCGGAGCGTGAGGTCGGGCGAAGCGGAGACCTCCTCCCGAGGCCGGAGCGTGAGGTCGGGCGAGGCGGAGCTTCCTGTTGCGCCCGAGGCTTGAGCTCGGTGGTTGATCGTGACCTGTTGTCAGTCTGCCGAGGTGGCTGACACGGCAGTCAGAGCGGAGCGAGCGGCGCTGTTTTCCTGTCATATCGGACAGTAAAGAGGAGGGGCGAAGTGACTGCGGTCACTTCGGCCTGGCCGACTGAGGCGCGCGTGTCAGGATACGTCGTCAGGCATCCCCCGCATTAAATGCGCCTGCGAAGCGGTCGGTTGGTGAGGCGGTATGGCCAAGGTTGCTTCACGACGAAGCCTGCCCGAGCTGGGCCTCGGGAGAGCCGAGAGGGCGCCTGCCGTCTGAGGAGGCCCTCAGGCGAGGCGTGAATTCGTCTAGGACCACTGTTCCAACCCGAGGCTGGGCTCGGGTAAGATCGCGTCCTTCGGGTAGACGAAGTCTTGGCTTGAACCGCACCCGTCAGTTGGTCTGAGGGTGTTAACCAGCCGTGATTAGGAGCGTTAGGGGTACCCCTAATTATGGTACCCGACAATGTTGAGCCTTTATGCACCTGTAGAACATATAATCTAGAGCAAACTAGTTAGTCCAATATTTGTGTTGGGCATTTCAACCACCAAAATAATTTATAGGAAAAGGTTTGACCCTATTTCCCTTTCAAACTCCCACTTTTTGGTGATTGATGCCAACACAAACCAAAACAAATATATAAGTGCAGAATTGAACTAGTTTGCATAATGTAAGTGCATAGGTTATTTAGAGTTAAACCAATTTATACTTTTACTAGATATGCATGGTTTGCTTTCTTTATTTAAAATTTTGCACCACTTGTTTTGTTTTTGCAAATCCTTTTGGAAAATCTTTTCAAAGTCTTTTTGCAAATAGTCAAAGGCATATGAATAAGATTGCAAGAAGCATTTTCAAGATTTGAAATTTTCTCCCCCTGTTTCAAATGTTTTTCCTTTGACTAAACAAAACTCCCCATAAGTAAAATTCTCCTCTTAGTGTTCAAGAGGGTTTCACCCATTTTTGTAAATACTAATTGAACAAGATTAAATACATTTGGATACCAATTTGAATAATTCTTGAAAATTTTGAATTTGGTGGTGGTGCGGTCCTTTTGCTTTGGGCTAGATACTTTCTCCCCCTTTGGCATTAATCACCAAAAACGGAGACTTTGAGAGCCCTTCTTATATTTTCTCCCCCATTGGTACAAGTAAATAAGAGTGAAGAATTATACCAACTTGGAGAGATGGTGGAATATCGGTGAAGGGTAAGTAATACCAATGGAGTTGAGTGGAAGCGTTGTCTTTGCCAAGTACTCAATTTCCCTTTCAATCTAAGACTAAATACAAGAAATACTCATGGAAACACATTAGTCTTAGCCTTGACACAAGAGGAATAAGAGATATGTATATGTACCAAATGAAAGAGATATGATCAAAAGATGTGTCAATTAAGCTTTATCATAGTTCCATATAATATAGATTGCTCTCCCTAAATATGTGCCTTGAGAGGAATACATATTTTGGCCTTAAATGCCAAATGCACATAGAGAGGTGAATGAGAACATATCTATATCATAGATAATGTGAAGCGCATTGTGTCATAATATAGGTCTGATGCTCACGACAGACTATGCACTTATGAAAGCATGTTATAAACATTTTAAGCAATTACCCTTAAGGATCTCAAAGAGACTTAAGAAACCTCCACCTTTAGAACAAAAGTAGCTTATCCTCGTTACAAGGTTAAGCTTTAAGCTCTTTGACAATAAAATCACTTCACCTTTATATAGAGACGCCCTTTTCATTGTGCTTTGTCCTTAGTCTTGGTTACTTAAGACCTATATTAAAGACAATGTATGGAAATATTTTTGCACAACAGAGAGTTCTACAACTAGTGATCCTTTTCTAAGTCATTGTTGTCATATATCAAGTAGATCACAAATTGCATAAATTTCTCCTGAATTCTCCTTTTAACTTAGTGCATATAAAGAGAGATATTTAATTGATAGTATATGAGGCACTAAGCAACATAAATGTCAATTGAAGTTATTGAATGATCAAACGAATAACGGATGCGATCAAAAGAACAACATATGCATTAGATTATCAAATAAGCTTAAAATAGGAAAATCTAGTAAATATGCTACTTTAATAATGAAAGCTACAATCTGTGATAAAAGCGATACTTATTCAACAATTTAGATTGAGTTGTAGCAGCATACTTCATGAGAAACTTATTCTCATACTTGAGACTCCATGAGATTACTAAGAGAAAATGTTAGTCTCAATATGACCAAGATATAGAAATGGAGCTCCACCTAAAGATATGCATCAAGAATTTTAATGACTTAGTTAGATGCACTCTTCTTTTAAAGAAAATAGGGAAATACATTGAACATCTTGATCAGGGCATGTAATATTTGCAATAACCACTCTATGCCTGGCACTCGCAAAAATGAAAAAGGTTTAGAATACTTACAACCACACCATTGATTAATTTGAAGATCTTACTGTCTAAGAAGGTGTTGTTGTTTTTTATGCCTTTTTTAATTTGAGTATCCTCCCTTTGAAGTTGTCTCTTTTTCTTTTTAAACTTATTGAAAAAGCTCGAAAAGGATATTAGAAGCACAAGGGAGTTTATGATAAATGATGATTTCTTTAGATAAGAGATATAAACAACTCATCATCCACAAGTCACACAGACATGAAGTAAAATCCATTTTAATTTAGACAAAACTAATTAAGTTTATATATTTATATATATAATATATTTGTATATTATCCTAAATCATATGAGAGAGATAGTTATATAGTACATTTATGTTATAGAGGCGCAAGTAGAAGAGTGTGATATAAGTTGTACATCGGAAAATTAGCATGTAAATCTATAGAATCAATTTCCATCTTTCACCCCATGAATTTGAGATAGGCTTATATGATAACTTTGGAAAGTGGTGGAATGTCATATTCTAAAAAAATAGCCTATTTCATTAGTAAGATTCCAATTCCTCGAAATGAAAGGAAACAAACGGGGCCTAATATTAATGCACATCATTAGAATAGAGGAATATGCACCATTTAATATTTCTAATCAATCATAGGAAATTTACTTCTTCATATTGAATTTATTAACATTACTTAGAAGCATATCAATATGAGAACAGATATAGCAAAGGCATGAATTAGATTCTAATGGACTAGTGCATTTATGAAAACAAGATTGAATGCACTTCTAACTGATTTAAGTCCAATAAGGAATCTATTCCTCACATAGGTAGAATATGATAATTTTAGAATAAATACCAATTGATGGGAACTATTATTGATTAAAAAGATGAGTCCCCATACCTTTGCTTTTACCTTTCTTCCTTTAGGTGAAGAGCAACCCTTGAGGCTTGTGTCTTTTAATAATTGAATATGCACTCACTCTCTTGTAGTGTTTTCATAAGTATGTTCAAGAGATATGTCATTAGTAACACAAGCACTAGTTTTCTTTTTGAAAGGGGAAATGTGCCCTTGGGCTATTTCTATAATGTTTTGGTGATTAAATGCCCAACACGTTTGATTAAGTTCTTATGTGCTAAATAAGTGAGAAGTGCAAATCATAGAACAAGGTATATTTCTAGACTCAGTGAATTGCTCTTGAGTACTAACATGCTAATCTTAGTGCTAGAAACAGAGCCAAGAAGAGAAGATTTGAATTGAAGAAGAGTTGGCTGTGTACAGCCAACACCTGCTCGGGCTTGGCGCACCGGACTGTCCGGTGGCGCACCGGACAGTGTCCGGTGCCCCAGGCAAGCCGACGGTGAACCAGCTGCTCTCGGGAGTGACACGGCTATAAATCACCGGACTGTCCGGTGGTGCACCGGACTGTCTGGTGAGTCGTCAGCGACGAACTCGTCGCTCTCGGGAAAAGGAAAAGACGACGTGGCTATAATTCACTGGACTGTCCGGTGGGGCACCGGACTGTTCGGTGAGCCAACGGCGCCTGTGGCCAACGGTCATCCGCGCGATCAACGTGCGACACGTGACCTGCTCCAATAGTCGGCTGGGTGCACCGGACTGTTTGGTGTGCACCGGACAGTATCCGGTGCGCCAACCGGCCTCGAGGAGCAACGGTCGAATGCGCACGATATGGAAGGAGATCGTGCACCGGACAAGCTACAGGACCTATCCGGTGGCGCACCGGACTGTCCGGTGTGCCACTCGGCAGAAGGCAAGAATAGCCTTCCATGTTGATCTCCAACGGCTCCTAGCTGCCTTGGGGCTATAAAAGGGACCCCTAGGCGCATGGAGCAGTACACCAAGCTCTCAAGAAACATTCTAAGACTCCCAGACTCCATCTTCACACATTTGATTCGCTGTGTTAGTGATTTGAGCTCCGTTTGAGTTGTGAACTCCCTGTGCTGTGTTTTGAGCTCAAGTCTTGGCTTGTGTGCGTGGTTGTGCTATGGATTTAAGTCTTGTGTGTGTTGCTCTCCCAACCTTACTCTTGTGCTTTCTTTGTGATCTATATTGTAAGGGCGAGAGGCTCCAACTTGTGGAGATTCCTCGCAAACGGGAAGAGTACTCAAAGATAAAAACACCATGGTATTCAAGTTGATCATTGGATCGCTTGAAAGGGGTTGAGTGCAACCCTCGTCCATTGGGACGCCACAACGTGGAAGTAGGCAAGTGTTACTTGGCCGAACCATGGGATAAAAATTGCGTGTCTCATGTGTTGCTTCTTGTGATTGTTTTGTCCGCACGAGCGTGTTCCATAGCCACTTGATTTCACTAACATCTTAATAATCAAATTTGTGGCTATTTAGTGTTTGATTTTACAGGATCACCTATTCATCCCCCCCTCTAGGTGCTCTCACTTTTTAGTAATCATTTTTGAAAGGAATGAAGTGTAGATTACTAAAACATGGAAACTTCATAGCATGAACTAGATTATCCCACAGATGATGTTATGCTCAATTTTAATTCATAAAACAAGCATAGACAATTTCTTAAGATTATGGAAACAAATCTAATTCATAATCTTGGAGAGCGATGAATGTAGAAGAATCATATCCAATTTAAGCAAGAAGAAGTACATCATAAATCATTGGATTGATTTTTCTTTTCATGTTAGATTACGCATTTCCCTAGAGAAACTTATTCCCTATAAGTGAGACTTACTTAGATCAGTTAGACAAAAAAAACCTTGGTCTCACTATTCTAGTCATAGAGAGAACTTTCCTTTTATAAGTGTCCTAAGGATTTGAATTCATTACATGACACCTTATTCTTTTAAGAACCTAGAGTATCTCTCTATGTCTAGAACATGGCAATAACAGGATGATTAGTGTAAAGCATGCCATGAGGTACTTACAATAATTTTTAAATCATGTAGATTGCCATAATATAGAAATGATGAAAATCCAATCTACCATATGAGAGGAACTTTCTCCAAAGAATGGTGACATAATTTAAAGATATTTTAAGTGCTTCCTTTTTCTATGTGACTACACAAGACACAAGAGAAATGATAATTGAAGATACTTGCACTTAAAGGTATAAGTGTTACCATCCTTTGGCTTTCCTCCATGTTGTAGGCTTTGATTTCCCACACAGGATAATCCTTTATTCCCTACAACATCAAAATCTTGCTCGAGATGATATGAGTTGTAGATATAATAACTCAAAATAACTTTGGGTCAATCTTAAAGATATAGATTATTGTAAGATTGATAGCTTGAGTCAATATGAATTGAATTGATCCTCTCAAGCACTTCCAAAGCTTCATATCATCTCCTTCCCCTGTAAGGCTTGTCAAGCATATTTTGGTCCCCATTTTTTGATGGGTCCATCAAGGTTAGTCAACAAAGATTTAGGAACCCAAATGTCCTTTGCGGTAGCACCTGGTAAACTCATTACCTTTCTAGCACAAGTTGCAATTTTGGGTTGCCTAGCTACATATGAATCAGTTGACAAGCTAGGAGGGGGATAGTTACCAATAGGACAATCCTTACATTGATGTCCTTTCTTTCGACAAATGTAGCAAAGGCGATCTTCATGTCTTGAAGATTTCTTCTTTCCTTGTTTCTTGCTTGCTACATGGTTAGTAAATGTTTTCTTTTCTAAAACTATGCCTTTTTGTTTCACATGGGGACAAGACTTAACTAAATGTCCCTTCTTAGAGCATTTAAAACAAAGTTTATCATCCTTGTTAATAATCATGCCATTTTCTTTAATATAGGGACATGACCTAATCAAGTGCCCCTTTTCAAAGCATTCACTACACTTCTTACTTTTCTTAATGTGAAGTGTGGCTTAATTTTTACCTTGGATGTTACCTTGCATGGAGGCACGGTTGAGGCTTTTGACAGAGGTATTGATTTTCTTCTTTTGTTGCTTCCTCTTGACATTCCTCAGGTCCTTGACATTTTCCTCAAGGGATTTTGTGCATGTCACGGTTGTTCCCGTCTCAAGCTTCCTCACCATGTGATCACGGTTATCTTGAGAAGGTCGAGCAGTGCACTTCCCTTTTAGTTGTGTCAAGCTCATTCTTAGCCTCTTATTTTCTTCCTTGAGCTCTTGACATGGATCATCTTTTGTTCCTAGAAATTCTAGCTCAAAGGAGGATTTGCTTGCTGACGAGCAACAAACATTAGCACAAGATAATATAGTTTCAATTTGAATACATGTGCATGAGTGAGGTTGTTGGGATTTTAAGTTTTCTATCACAACCTCATGAGCAATGTCTAACATTATATGATCATTCATAAGGTTTTCATGAGAACATAGAAGCATATCATGTTTTCTTGAATGGCTAGATTTTCAATTTTTAGCCTTTCTACTTGGTCCTTAAGCAAGGCATTCTTATTTACTAATTGAGCGACACGAAATAAGGAGTTATCTTGCTCAATTGAAATAGATTCATACCTTTGGACCAAATCAACATGAGAGCACTTTAGCTCCTCATGTTCTTTAGTCAACTCTTCAAAGCTTTGCATTTTTATGGTGAGAATATCTTCTAGCATGTGAAGAGCTTCACTTTGCTCTCTCGCTCTTCTTAGGAGTTTGAGCATGACCGCCTTATCTTCTTGGCTTAGATGAGTGTAGAGTTGCATGAAGCTTCTTTCATCCTCCTCATCCTCATTTGTGCTTCTGCTATCATTTTCATTAGCCACACAACATATGTGGGAATCGAAATGGGAAGACAAACCTTTTGGAGAGGTGGATTCATCGTTTGGTCTCCAGCGTTCATTTTCTTTCTTCTTCCTTCAAAGGGTTAGTTTCACAAGGACTAAAGGAAGTAGAAGCATCAAATGAACTAATATGTTTGGACTCTTCAAATTTACTTTTGATTCTAGTCCAAATATCATGCGCATCATGAATAGGTTCGTCATATCTCATTATGAAGGCACGATAATCTTCTTTGCTAAGAGAATTACTTCAGATGTCATAAGCTAGATAGTTTAAGCGTATACATCTTTGATCCTCCTCGGAAGCATTTTTTCTATCATAACTAGAAGGTATAATACTCTTGTCTAAAATTTGTTCTAATTGTGAATCTATGGTTCTAAAAGCATTTAGCACACTAGTAGACCATGAAACATAATTAGAACAATCCAAAAGTAATATCTCAAGAGTTACCTCATTGTTTTCCTTCGGAGGTGTCCTCTTGTACTTTTGGGATCTTCTACGAGCCATCACTTCAAGTTGTTAGACTCAATATGAAGTGTCTAGCTCTGATACCAATTGAAAGTTGCCTAGAGGGGGGTGAATAGGCGAAACCTGAAAATTATAACTTTAAACCCCGACTAAATCCCTTGATTAGTGGTTAGAACAAGATGCACAATTATCGGAGTATAAAACTAAGTCCTTTGCTTGCAAAGAGTGTTGCTTTCAAAGAATGCGGAATTGACAAATTAATACAACTAATAAATTTATGGAGAATGAAGCAAGAGGGCCTAGATAAGAAGAGCAATAACACGAGTTCTTTCTTGCAAGGTGTTGCTTCTCTAAATGAGAATTTAACTTGAAGCAACACAAAATAATGTTAGCAGGGGATAATGCAAGAGAACTTAGAGAGGAAGAAAACAAACAAATCACAAGCAATAAACACGAGTGACACGGGTGATTTGTTTTACCGAGGTTCGGTTTACCAAGAACCTAATCCCCGTTGAGGAGTCCACTAAGGACGAGTCTTTTTCAACCCTTTCCCTCTCTCCACCGATCACCAAGACCGGCAAGTGCTTCTTCTTCTTCTTTGTCAACAAAAGACCGAAGTCTCCGCAAGGCCAACCACAAAGAAAAGGGGCTCTTGCTAGCTTTACAATGAATGGGAGTCAAAACTCCACGCGCAAATGATCACAAGATGTAGCACACACTTTCTCTGAATGATTCTCACAAGGCACTTTTGCTAAACTCACACGAGTAGCTTTCTTTTGCTATATCTCTCTTTTGTGGCACTTGTGATGATTGTGGTGGTCTAAATCTTGTGTATAGGATGGATCAATGAATGGAGGTGGTTGGGAGGGCTTGGATATGTCAATTATATGACTTGGAATGTTGCTTGAGCTCCCACACCTTGAAGTGGCCGGTTGGGGTGGTATTTATAGCCACCAACCATCTTGTAGCCGTTGAGGAAGGCTGCTGTCGATGGGCGCACCGGACAGTCGGTGCGCCAGCCACGTCACCCAACCGTTAGGGTTCTGACGCAGTCAACCGTTGGAGCGCTGACTTCTAGTGGCACCGGACAGTCCGGTGCCGCACCGGATAAGCACTGTTCACTGTCCGGTGCGCCTTTGAACTCTGCTCTGACTTCTGCCGCGAACTGTAGCGCTGTCAGGGGCACTATGCAGTCGACCGTTGCGCGAAGGAGTCGTTGCTCCGCTGTCACACCGGACAGTCCGGTGGCACACCGGACAGTCCGATGAATTATAGCAGAGCGGCGCTGGAAAAAACCTGAGAGTGGCGAGTTTGGACTTGTACAGTCCGGTGCGCCAGACTAGGGCACTCTCAAGATTCTTGCTCCTTTGAAATTGAACCCTATCTTTTATCTTTTATTGGTTTATGTTGAACCTTTATGCACCTATAGAAACATATAATCTAGAGCAACTAGTAAGTCCAATATTTGTGTTGGCCATTTCAACCACCAAAATAATTTATAGGAAAAGGTTTGACCCTATTTCCCTTTCAGTACCAACACCAACATTCTTTTTGGATCCCCCTTAATAGTACGACGATTCCTATACTCAAGTTAAATAAAATATAATAAGTAAAATCATTGAGTCATTGGTGTCTCATGTGTGATTTCTCCATGGCGTTGCTTCATAAGGATCACAAACATCTTTGTCTCACCTTTTGAAGCAAACACAAATCAAACCATGTGACTTGTACCATTTCACCATATATGAGTTCAAATCATGGCTTCAAGTTACCTTACTGATGCATCAACATATTATAACTCTTCATAGCTGATTAGGTCATCGACTTAGTGCAAGTACTCTCTTCTTCACCTTAGCCATGGTACCTCAGTCCACAAGCCGTCGCTTGGCCTTCACCTTCGCTTAGTTTCTCGAAGCCCTTTCCTTGCTATCTTCACCCTATCAAGCCATTCTTGAGTCACATCATATTGAGCATCCATTGAGAGAATCATTTCTTTGATATTGTGAACCTTGCTTGAATGTCATCTAGACATAAATGCTAAGATCAATCAAGCTCTAGTTTGATTCTCATAGAAGCATATATGGACTAATAGTAATATGGTCAAGCCAATTCACGATTCATCATATCTTATTCACATTGGCTTGACCAATCCTCTTAATCACTTCAACCTCTATTCTGATCATATTTATGCATAGTGATTTCTCAGGTCTTGTCCATATATTCAAACCAATATAGAGACCATATTATATCCATTTGCATTATCTCACTGGTTATTTAACCTTGTGTTGAACCTTTGTTCAGTGATCATTATACACTATTTAAGTATGTTCATCATACTGAATTTCCTGTTCAACACTTAGCAAACTTGTTAGACCTTTAAATGTGTTGTTATCCAAATTACCAAAACTCACAAAAGGGATGAATGCACTTTCAATCTCCCCCTTTTGGTGATCGATGACAACACATTTAAAGCTTACATAAGATTTGATAAATAAGATTTTGAATCCTATGATATAGTTTCCTTCCTCTAAATATGTGCATTTCAGAAAATACCAATTTTGTACTCAAATGTCAAAAGCACATATTTGGATCAAAGTATGGAGACAACTTATATCATACTATTCATGGGATTGCACTGTGTCATAAAATAAACGTGATGCTCATGACATATTATGCACTCATCAATTTCCTACATCTTATGTTTTACTTATGATTCTCCCCCTTTTGTGTCAATTATTTCTCCCCTTTTCAAAAGTCTTCTTACACTTACATAAGACTTAAAGGTAAGCTTTAATGCACAATTTCTCCCCCTTTGTCATAAATCTTCCAAAAAGGATACAAAGAATATAAAGGATAGAAATTATGATTAAGCAAGATTTGAACACACTATCATGAAAAGGGTCCTTAGATGACACAAAAGTAATGAGAAGTGACATGAAGTAATGTACCTTTGTGTTTTACCTTTTCAAGGGGTTTCGAGACTTGTGTTGGATTTAGAATTCATTTGCAAGCTCTTGTTGGCATAGTTGTGACATGGGTCCAAGATATCAAATGAATATTTTCATACTAATTGAAAGATAAATCTTGATACCTGGAGTCTAGATGTCACCTAGCATTTTCTTATCATAACAAGAGGCAACATGAAAATTGCACAAGTATAGATTATGCAATGAGTGATCATGTACGAAAAATACCAATTGAAAAACACCAATTGATACAATTTGATAGATAAACAGATCACTAATTACATATTACACTAAGTTCTCCTCAAGTTTTATTGCACACATATATATATTCAATTGATACCTATTGAGAGTACTTATTTGCAATTTAAAGTACCATTGGCATAAAAGGAGTATCAACTAAACATAATCATGCAACATAAGGAACATGTGCACTATTTAATCAATTAAGTTCTAGACAGGAGAATTTATAAGCTATGCTACTTTAGACATTTGCAATCCAAAAGGATGTGATACATATTTACTAATGTTAGATGACGTTGGAGTAGCATATACAAGAGAAACTCATTCTCTTATGAAATGTATAAAAGATACATTTATTGGAGCAAAGAATCTTTGATACCCATCAAATTTGCAGTGGAAGCGATTGTCCTTTGCCCGAAAATTCCTTTCTAATTTGAGACTACATACATAATAGACTTGGAAATGAAGTTAGTCTCAAAGATTCAAATTATAGACCATTCTCCCCCTAAATGTATGCATACAAGTGATGAATACTTGTTTAGCTTATGCACTTGGACTTGTGAGGCCAGAGGATTAAGTTCTACAATTTGAACCTTGATACAAATAAAGTATGAAAAAGTGAAATTGTACCAATTGAAGGAATTACTCATAATCAAAAGGTATACTAATAGACATGATATGCAATATTTTAAGCAAGATTCTTGATAAGTTAGCATGTTTGACTCATACCTCACTAAGATGACTTAAGACTAGCTTATGACATCACCACAAGAGGTATTAATCAAATATCTAGAGATTCTTTAATCGTCACCACAAGTGCAACCTTATGATGTGACTTAAGATATTGCATATACATGCACACACTAGCATGTAAGAGCCTAGATACACAAATGTAATACAATAGTTCATGGAGTGACACACCTTTATTCTACGCCATATGGTCTCCATTATAATCATGAATTTCCATCTTAGCTTTTAATAGGCTTGACATTTCAAAGAGAAACTTATCCTCTTCAAACGATCAAGAGAACTCATTTTCAGTTCTATGGAACCATTCATCCTCATTTGATGTTCTCCGAGGTGTGAGACTACACAACATGAACTTGAAAGAAATCATTAAACTCACAAGATATAGGCTAAACTCTCCCTCAATTTGTGCATGCAAGAGTACACAAAGTACACTTATGCACATCAACAATACGAGGTTAAAGAAGATGTTTGCACTATATCTTGGTTGAACATAACATGCTTTACATAGATGATGAAAATTAAACCAATTGAAGGTTTAAGAACTAAAAGTTTATCAATTGAAATCCTAAAGGGTAAAGCATGCTAATATGAACCTCAAACCTCATAATGAAGGATATTATATGATTATGTCACTACTTCTTCATTATTTGGTTTTTTAGGATAGTTCAACTTCCTGCTTGATTCACTGTGATTTCTTCTCTTTATGATTTCATCCAACCAAGCGATCTTGAACTTCATTCATCTTTTCTTGGTTCGATCATACTTGATATGAGACCCATTGAAACTTAATGATTGAAAGAACCAAGACTCTTATATTTGTAGATTTTGAATCCATCTTGAAAGCACTTGGAAGGACCTTGTTGAAACACTTAGAAAAGAGAGCATTAAAAAACACAAGGGAGGGTTTCACAAATGATGATCCTTATATGTGGATGGCAAATGAATCATCATTATTGAAACCCAAAAGGATAGACTAAATTCCTTTAAATTAGTGCACACATATAGTTGATGTCAAAGTTATATGCACTATTGAACATTTTATATTGCGAGGAATTTAACCTATACTATGGTACATCCCACTAAGGATAAAATACTAAAACAACTAAAGGAGAGGGAGTTTTCATACCTTGGCGTCTTATCAACTTTATCATACTTTAGTTGAATAGTATCCTTTAAGCTTGTAATTTATCAAATTTAAACAAGCACCATCTCTTAACATAGATTTTCTATGGATAAACTCAACACAAGAGATGCATTAGTAGCACAAGCACTAGTTTCTTATTTAGCAACCCTTTATATGTGGAAGGCAAGTGAGTTGCTAAAATAAAGAAACCTCATAATATGGACTAAATTTCCCTTAAGCCCTCATGCACAATATATTTTGAATGACATGGATAATATGCATGGTTGTTCAATGAAGTTTAAAGGGCTGACTTAATCCATATTATGGTGAGTGTCTAATATGGAAGAAGCAAATCCAAATTAATTAGAGAGAGATAATTACATCACATAGTTTTGAATTATTGACCATATGATAAGATTCATTTTTCTTTCAATTGGACCTTTATTTCATAATCAACAATTGATGTATACCCTCAAGTGCTCCCTCCTCCTTAGTGGCTACACAAGTCATAAAGGAGGTAAATAATATACATTTGAGATTCAGTTGTTACCACCCTTGCTACTATCTCCAAATATGATTTATACATCCATTATCGAGCACCCAACTGATCCATTGAAGGAATGATCACAATCCTTATTGTGGCCTTTCTCTTTGTGTAGGCATCCACATACACTTGACAACCATCTTACTATGGTTCCAAGTTAATATGTAAACTCATAGATAAGAGCTAGAGTTAAGAATAGGAGCATTTTCTCCTTTTCTTGATACATCATTGTCTTGCCTTCTTGATGATGAACCTAGCTTGACCTTGGGTGCACCTAGCTTATCAAGGTTAGTCGCACAAGCATTTCATATCATAAAGACAAGTTATACATGGAATTTACAACTTAGTGATCCAATCCTAGTGTGAAGCATATGGATATCGATTGAAGTAGATTCCTAAGATATCAATTTGTAGGTTTCCAAAGATTTAAAGAGTATGGATCACTAATTGCACCTTTTATAGTTCAAAAATTATATCCATGTTAGTGCATATGCATATGATGAATATCAACTGAAAGAAAGGACTCATATGCACTTTTAGTTTTAACGGTAAGAGAATTTTAAACTGCACCAAGAGTAGCTATTTACAAAACGAAGATTACAATCCATATGAATGAGATACACATTTACCATTATGGATTGTCTTAGTATAGCTTACTCAAGGAAAACTTATTCTCTATGACACAAGATATATATAATATGCTCCCATTAGATATGTGCATCAAGTATTTGAATGACTTGCCCAAATGCACTTTCAATTCAGTTAAGAGTCTCATGAGGAGTACATTACATATATTGGTCAAGGGCATGTCAAATTGCAATGAATTAACTTATGCCTAAGAATACTTACCTCCATATAGAATGTGCCATTTGTTATATCAATTGAAATATCTTACTATATGAGATGGTGTCAATCTAAGTATTCTTCTTTCTTTTATTTGTGGAGACTTCCTTATTTAGCTTGTTATCTCTTTTTCCTTTTAAAACTAGTCGAAAAAGCACTTTGAAAAGAGGTATTAGTAGTACAAGAAAGTATTTAATGAATGATGATATTTATATATGAATGGCAAATAAACCATCATTTATGAGGCATAAAGGCATAGATTAAATTCCTTTTAAGTTAATGCATATGGAGGATGTGAATTTAACAACATGCACCAATTTACAAATTTAAGCCAAAAGGAATTTTGACCTTCATATTGACATTTCTTTCCATAGAATAGATTATTACCAATTGAAAGAATGTCACTTGAAGGGAACTACTATTGATCAACTACTAATTGAAGCAATTAGTTCCATACCTTTGCCTGATCAATTTTAATCTTTCATTAGGTGAAGAGTAACCTTTAACGCTTGTGATTTTACCAATTAAAGAGCACAATCTCTACTTATGAATTTCCATGAAATATCTTAAAGAGATTGCATTAGAAACACAAGCAATAGTTTCCTATTAGCAACCTCTAGTATATGAATGACAAGAGGGTTACTAAATAACGAAACCTCATGATATGAACTAGATTACCCTTACAAGCATCATGCATAACATCATTGAAAAATATGAAAGTAGCATGATTATTTAATTAAGTTTATAGGGCAAGTTTAATTCATAACATGGTGAGTGATTAATGTAGAAGACTCAAAACCAATTAAACAAGAACGAATACATCACATAGTATTGGATTGATCTTCTTTGAATGTTGAATGACACATTCCATTTGAGAAACACATTCCCGTGTTGTGGGACTACATAAACACTTAGAAACATTAGTCTCACAACTCTAGTCATATAGAGAATTCCCATTTTGGTAAGTGCTTTAAGAATTTGAATTTTTTACTTAGCACTCTATTCATTTAAGAACATGGGATAATCCTATTTATGTTTAGGTCAATAATACGGTAATTCATTTGAAATATGCCACAAGATACATACAACCCAATTTAAAGCATGTAGATTGTCACAATATAAAAATATGAACTTGCAATCTACCATATAATTGGATCTTTTCCAAGACAAGGTAAAATATTTTAAGTTCATTCTCAAGTGCTTCATTTTTCCTGTGTGGGCTACAAAAGACACAAAGAAATATACTAATTAAAAACAATGTGCACTTAAAATTTAATTGTTACCATCCTTTGGATATCACTTGGTTGTAGTCTTTGCTTGATTCCCACAAAGGTTAATCCTTATTCCTTACAACACAAGTTCTTGCTAGAGATCAATATGACGTTAGTGATATAACAACTTAATTCATCTTTGGGTCAATCTTAAAGGATAGACAATGTAAGATTGATAGCTTGAGATAAGAATTGAGTTAAACTGCTCAAGCACCCCAAAGCTTCATATCATCTCTGGGTACCTGCAAAACTTATTAAGTACATTTTGGTACCCATTTTTGGATGGGTCCACCAAGGTTAGCTAATAAGTACTTAGGCACCAAATGGCCTTTGTCCTAGAATGTGGTGAACTCATCACCCTTTCTAGCACACAAGTCAAATTTGGGTCTCCTAAGCATATTTGAGTGAATTGACAAGTTAAGCTTAGGAGTTTTACCCTTTGGACAAACCATGAATAGATGACCTTTTTCACGACAATTGTAGTAAATACGGTGCTTGTCCTTGTAATACATTTGCCTTTTGCTTTCATCTTTCTTGGTGGTCATCTTTCTTGATCGTGCAAGGTCTTGGTTCTTCATGTGGGGGCATGAACCAATTTCATGGACCCTTTCTCCTGCATCCATAGCACCTCATATCGCTTCTCTTTGATCTTTCTTTGTTGAAGCACATAGGTACATTGTTAGAGCAAATAATATGAGCATTAATTTTCTCACCTTGAGTCTTGCTCATGTCCTTCTTAGAAAGCTTGGTATTCTTTTGAAGGGGTTTTGTGCATGCTACTGTTATCCTCTTCTTAACCTTTTTCACTATATTATCTCGGTTATCTTGAGAAGGTTGAGCATGACACTTTCCCTTCAATTGAGTCAAGCTCCTTTTAGCCTCTCATTTTTCTTCCTTGAGCTCATTGTTTCTTTTGCATAGGAAACATTACTTGTTCCTGAAAATTCTTGCTCAATGGAAGATTTGGCTTTCTTGAGAGCAACATTTGTTAGCACATGATAATAAAGTTTCTATTTGAGTACATGTGCATATGTGAGGTTGATATGATTTCAATTAGTAACACAACCTCATGAGTCATTTCTAACATGATATGTGAATCCATCAATTTATTATGAGAGCAAACAAAACATATCATGTTTTTCTTGCAAAGCTAGATTTTCAATATTTAGCTTTTTCTATTGTGTTCTTGAGCATAGCATTTTTATTTTTCTAATTGAGCAATATATGATGAATGATTAACAGCTTTAATTTGCTCAATTGAAATGTCTTCATACCTTTGGACCAAATCATCATGAGAGCACTTTAGCTTCTCATTCTCTTTGGTTATGTTCTCTAAATTTTCAATTTTTCTGATGATGAAATCTTCTTGCTTATGAAGCATTCCTTTTTGTTGTTTTGCTCTTTTCATGAGTTTGAGCAAGCTCATCTGATTTTTCTTGCTTAGTGGAGCAAAGAATTATTGAAGATCATCCTCATCTTCACTATCACTTTCATGCTCCTCCTCCTCACTTTCGCTTTCACTGTCACTCCCATTAGCGACAAAGCACATATGAGAAGTGGATTTGAAAGATGAACCTTGTGAAGAGGTGGATTCGTCGTTTGGTCTCCATCGATCATTTTCTTCTTCTTCAGTCTTGTTCTTCGCCTCATCTTCCTTCATTTTGAGGAACATCCTTTCAACGATTCTCATGGCAAGATCTATTGCCCTAGGATCAACATCTGCACCAAAAGATGAAGTGAGACAACCTCAACTTTTTCAAGCTTAGAAGCACTTTCGTTTCTTAGTCCCCCTGACATGATCTTTTCCTCACGCGGTTAAGCGTTAGAACGAGGATTAGGCTCCAATACCAATTGAAAGTTGCCTAGAGGGGGGTGAATAGGCAAGCGGAAACTTTTTCAACAAAAATTAGAAACGAACTGG
This sequence comes from Zea luxurians, assembly GCA_029449295.1. NCBI lineage: Eukaryota > Viridiplantae > Streptophyta > Magnoliopsida > Poales > Poaceae > Zea > Zea luxurians. Next base: position 11,594,521 of record JAOPSE010000042.1, read on the forward strand.
TTAAAATCGGTTTCGCTGGTGTTAAAACCGGTTCAGCCGGTTTGCACGAGCTCAACTAAAGAATGAGATATAAAACTAAATTGATCTCAAAATCCACCCAGTTAGCTTTGGAAATGAGATGTCTAGATGATCCACAGGGTTCAAAGTAGTAGATATGAGAAGGGCACCTCAAAATCCACACACCACAAAGATATAAACAAATCTTCCACGGAATGGTGAGAGAACGAAGAACACAAACAAACATAATGAGCTAGAAGTTAGAATCTACAAAGAACTCGATGTAGTACCAAAGCTAGAATCAAGAAGAGCAAGAAGGATTTGGAGATGAAGCACAAAAATCGCAGCTCTTCAATCTCACTCAAAGATTTCTCTCCAAAGATTTGAAATGGGAGAGGCAAGATGTGTGTGAGAGAGGGTGGGAGGTGTTTCTTAGGTTAGAAATGGAGGTCCAGTCGTGCTCTTATGTGGGGGAGAGAGGTAGGAGTGAGTATATATAGGTGGGGCTCCAAAACTAGCCGTTTTTACTTTTTGCACAAAAACCGGCTGAGCCGGTTTTAAAACCGGCTGAATCGGTTTCCACCAGACTGAATTCCGGTTCAGTGACCGGCTGAACTGGTGGGTGGACTGGAGTCAAAACCGGCTGAGCCAGTCCTAAAATCGGCTGAGCTGGTTTTCAAAAAGCTACACACAGTCTTTTGGCTGACAGAGCAGACTGGAAGAGCAGAAAAAGTGGAACAGTTCAAAAACCGGCTGAGCTGGTTTTCAAAAACTGGCTGAGCTGGTTTTTAGGAAACTGAACAAAAACTTGGGGAAGTCTGAGTGGATAATTAAAGCAGTTTTTCCAAGAGCATTCATGATCAAAATTAAGGTTTTCTTAAAGGATTTTGAAGAGAATTAGACTGAGCTTTAGTACCAACACCAACATTCTTTTTGGATCCCCCTTGATAGTACGACGATTCCTATACTCAAGTTAAATAAAATATAATTAAGTAAACTCATTGAGTCATTGGTGTCTCATCTATGATTTCTCCATGGTGTTGCTTCATAAGGATCACAAACATCTTTGTCTCGCCTTTTGATGCAAACACAAATCAAACCCTGGACTTGTACCATTTCACCATATATGAGTTCAAATCATGGCTTCAAGTCACCTTACTGATGCATCAACATATTATAACTCTTCATAGCTGATTAGTTCATCGACTTAGTGCAAGTACTCTCTTCTTCACCTTAGCTATGGTACCTCGGTCCACAAGCCGTCGCTTGTCCTTCACCTTCGCTTAGTTCCTCGAAGCCCTTTCCTTGCTATCTTCACCCTATCAAGCCATTCTTGAGTCATATTATATTAAGCATCCATTGAGAGAATCATTTCTTTGATATTGTGAACCTTGCTTGAATGTCATCTAGACATAAATGCTAAGATCAATCAAGCTCTAGTTTGATTCTCATAGAAGCATATATGGACTAATAGTAATATGGTCAAGCCAATTCATGATTCATCATATCTTATTCACTTTGGCTTGACCAATCCTCTTAATCACTTCAACCTCTATTCTAATCATATTTATGCATAGTGATTTCGTAGGTCTTGTCCATATATTCAAACCAATATAGAGACCATATTATATCCATTTGCATTGTCTCACTGGTTATTTAACCTTGTGTCAAACCTTTGTTCAGTGATCATTATACACTATTCAAGTATGTTCATCATACTAAATTTCTGTTTAACACTTAGCAAACTTGTTAGACCTTTAAATGTGTTGTTATCCAAATCACCAAAACTCACAAAAGGGATGAATGCACTTTCACGTTGCCACCACGACCTTGTTGTGGGGAATAGTCTGGACGACAGGGGGTTCTCTCCTGGTTGATGCTAGTTTGTGATGTTGTGCACCTAGAGTTGGGCATGCTCTTGCCGGGCTGGGTCCTGCTGCGGAGGCCTGATCCAGGTTCTGCTGGATTGCGGAGTCTCCTTAGGCTTTCGCTGATACTCGACTTTTCTTTAGTGGAGCTCTTCTGATGGGCATACTTTTCAAAAAGCTGGTAGAACTCTTGTAGGTTAATTGGTAAATCCATTATGTAGTGGCTGTATAAGATGCATGCCCAAAGGCCGTTAATTGCATAGTGTATGGTTGTATGGTCATCAACCGAGGGCAGTTGTGATTTTCAGTGAAAAATGTAACTAACTCTGCATGGATTAGAAACATACGTCGAACCCAAGTAGCTCAGTGACCCGCTTGAAAATCCAAGGCTTCATCACGTCCAACTTGACCATTGATGTATCCACCTACCAAGCACAAAATCGCTGAATCAAAGGAAGCCCTTGCAGATAACAGCTATATATCCCTAAAGTATTATGCGCTCGTTACAACCAAATTGAGAAACAAAGGGTATGCGTGAAAGAACGAACTGACCAGATAGTCTAGCTCAGACATGAACTTCTGTGTCCTGAGCAGCTTGGCTTGCTTATTTGAAAAGTTTGTGTCCTGGTCAGTGGACGTCCCCTGCGAAAAACACAACAATTAGAGTGGTCTTTACAATAATAGACCCAACGAGAACAACAGAGACCAGATGAAGTGCATGTTAGGTAGATCTACTGTTGATGCCACGTTGCCCATGGGATGGGAGGAGCGGAGCGGAGCTCGCGCCGAAGTGGAAGACGAATGAGCTAAGAGACGGGCTCTCGGTCCCTAGAAGCGACGAGGAGGTTCAGAGTTGGCTGGACTCGATGCAACTTTTATCACTAGTGAGAATCCTTATATGGAGGTGAGCGCCCTAATCCTCCTCGTCGATGACGGTGCAATGACGGAAGAAGCAGACGGAGGTTGTTGCGAATGGACAGGGTTTGTTACTAGAGCGACAGTTGCGAGAACGCTATTGTGCGAACAGATATGATAGGGATGGGATATGATCTGTGACCATGGGTTGATTTTAAAGAAATACAAGGGGTTCTTTGTAAAAAATGACGTGTGATGACCGTTGAAACTAGTACTTTAATATAGTATATACAACAGTATTTTAATATAGTAGAGAAATAGATTTTTCAATTAAAGATATACCATCGATAGAACATACAAAATATATTTTTTTCTAAACCCTAAATATTTTTGGAACCTCAATTTTTATTTTGTCCTCATCTCCAAGACGACTTATGAGTATCTTGGCAATCTTACAGTATATAAAAAGTTGTCCTTTCGATTTGGGTATGTTTGGCTGATTTATAATTTGTTAGTGACGAAAGGGAAATAGGACTTAATGAATTTCCTATAATCGATTTTGGTGTTTGTTGGGACCATGCTTCGTCGCCGAAGGTCCTGTAGAAAGAAACAGCTGCGGCTGAAGCTGCTCGTACGTGACGATGAAGGTATCATTCATGAAGCTTTGGGGTTATAACACATCCGAAGATGAAGGGTCGAACCGACTTAAAGATAGAATGACCTTTTAGCCTGTAGGGTCTGAGTCATTGTTGTAAACTTTTACGAAGGGCATGATTGTAATTCCTCACAGGCTGTGTCCTGTGCCTATAAATAGTGAACAGTATTCCTTTACTGTTCACGCATTCCTGTAATTGCAAGAGCATCACTTGGGAATTATTGCTTGTCAAGGCGAAGGTATAAGCATACCTTAAACATTGTATTCAAACATTTCAGATTCAGATAATAAATATGTGAATGGTGTCATTTATTCCCAACATATTTATCTTTAATATTCTACATTTCACATCATTTTACATTATTTTTATTACCTTCGTAATGTTATGTTTGTGACCTTCGTCCGAAGTTCATTAAACCCTTGAGGAGATAATGCTTCAACGGACGAAGGGTATTTAATATTTAACATCATTGTGTTGCCTTGTTCTTGATTCCTAGCATTTGAGAACAAGTCCCCAACATTGGCGCCCACCTCCGGTCAACTCACTTCCACCTTTTTTTTGAGCTAATGGCTTCGTTCAACGATCAAGCTGGAGCTGCTTCGGCTCCGAAGCTGGTACTCCCCATAACAGGCGGTTCATGCTCAGAGCCAGCTAACAAGAAGCAGAAGGAGGCACAAAGAAGGGTACAACATGTCGGGGTACAGTGTTTGACGTCCATCACAAACCACGTGGTCTAACTAGTTTGCCTAGTTGTCATTGTATCTCAGGTGCATAAAGTTCAACATAAATCAACAAAGAAATTGAGTTGGGGAACTCTATAAAGTTTGGAGCAAAGACAAGCATTGGTGCTGCCAGTGGCGCACCGGACACTGTCTGGTGCCCAGGCCAAAGCACCCACGAACTGGCCGCTCTTGAGTTTTCTGAGGGGCGCTCCGCTATAATTCATCAGACTGTCCGGTGAGCCAGCGGAGCAACGATCAACTGCGCCCATCAGTCGATTGCGATGTCAGATGAACAGTGCACAATGTAGAAGACAGAAGTCAGAGCTATGAAGTCAGAACACACCGGACTGTCCGGTGCCAGCAAGAGGACAAAGGACTTCAACGGTCAACAGCTCCAAACCCCAACGGTCAATTGACGTGGCATGCACCGGACAATGAATAGTGCCATGTCCGGTGCACCATCAGACTATCCAGTGTGCCCATCGACAGCAACGACTGGAATAGTGGTTGGGCTATAAATACCCCCAACCACCACCATTCAATCTATCCAAGTTTTCTGAACTCCACGTTCAATACAAGAGCAAAAGCATACACTCCAAGACACAATCAAAAGATCAAATCCTCTCCAAGCTTCAAAATCAACTCAATTGCTTAGTAACTTGAGAGATGATGTTTTGTGTTTCTTTTGTTGCTCTTGTTGCTTGGATTGCTTTCTCCTCCTTCTAATTCTTCTAAGTGCTTTGTAAAGCTAGCAAAAGACACCTAAGTGTGTGGTGATCCTTGCGGGGTCTTAGTGACCCAAGTGGTTAAGGAGAAGCACTCGACCGGTCTGTATGACCGATTGAGAGAGGGAAAGGGTTGGAATAGACCCGACCTTTATGGCCTCCTCAACGGGGACTAGGTTCTTTGGAACCGAACCTCGGTAAACAAATCACTGTGTTCTTTTGTGTTGATCTCCACTTGATTTGTTTCCCCTTCTTTTCTCTCTCTAAAAGTTCCCTCGCTCATATTAATTGAGTTGGCTCCCAAAGTTATCCGCATTGATTGAGCAACTCTTGGCAAGGAGAACTATCTTCCGCACTCCGATTTATTTCTAACACTAACCCAGAGCATAGTGCGTGTTTAAAGTTTGTAAATTTCAGGTTTCGCCTATTCACCCCCCTCTAGGCGACTTTCAATTGGTATCAAAGCTCGGTGCTTCATTAGAGTCTAACAACTTGAAGTGATGTCGGGAGAACACGCTAAGAGGGAGATGGTCACCAGCAAAAAGCCTGAAGGCTCGGGAAGGAAGAACGATGAAGGACTCTGTCAAAGGAGGCCGGCGACAAGCACAAGGAGGAATCTGCTTCCTCCATCAAGTCACATAGGAAGGGTGACAAGAAGAAAAAGAAAATAAAGAAGGTGGTCTACTACGAGACCGACTATTCATCACCTTCCACATCCAGCGCCGAGTCTACCAATTCGAAGCGCCAAGAGCGCAAGAAGTTTAAGAAGATGCCTCTACGGTATCCTCGCATTCCAAAACATGCTCCTTTACTTTGGTACCCCTAGGCAAACCACTATTTTGATGGTGATGATTATTGTATGTGGAGTGATAAAATGAGGCACCATCTAACCTCACTCCACGAAAGCATATTGGATATTATTGAGTTTGGAGCGCAGGCACCACAGGTAAGCGACGAGGACTACGACTCCGATGAGGCTGCCCAAATAAGGCATTTTTCCCAAGCAATTTCTATACTCCTTGCCTCCTTGTATTGAGAGGAATATAATAAGGTGCAAGGGTTCAAAAATGCCAAAGAAATTAGTGATGTCCTCAAAACGGTGCATGAAAGGGACGACGTGACCAAAATCACCAAGCGCGAGACGATCAAGGGAGAGCTCGATCGATTCATCCTCAATAAAGGAGAAGAGCCACAAGCAATGTACAACCGGCTCAAAACAATGGCCAACCAAGTGCGCAACCTCGGGAGCACGAAGTAGGATGTCCATGAAATGGTCAAGGTTATTTTTAGATCTCTCGTTTTTCATAATCCCACTCAAGTGCAACTAATCCGTGGAGATCCTAGATATAAACAGATGTCTCCCAGGAAGTAATTGGCAAGTTTGTGAGCTTTGATCTAATGATCAAAGACTCTAAACACATTGTCAACTTGGAGCAAGGTGCCACCTCCACACCCGAGGTGCAACCCGTTGCATTCAAAGCAACGGTAGAGAAGAAGGAAGAGTCTACACCAAGTAGACTCCCAACTGACGCCTCCAAGCTCGACAACGAGGAGATGGCTCTTATCATTAAGAGCTTTCGATAAATCCTCAAACAAAGGAAGGGTAAGGACTACAAACCCTGTTCCAAGAGGGTGTGCTATAGGTGTGGTAAGTCTAGTCACTTTATTGCAATATGTCCATATACTAGTGACAGGGACAGGGACGATGACAAGAAAGGGAAGAAGAAGATGGAGAAGAAAAGATACTACAAGAAGAAAGGTGGCAAGGCACACATGGGGTGTGAATGGGACTCCGACGAGAGCTCCTCCGACTCCTCCTCCGACGAGGACACCACCAACATCGCCATCAACAAGGCACTTCTCTTCCCCAACGTCGGCCACAAATGCCTAATGGCTAAGGACGGCAAAAAGAAGGTACATTTTAGAGATACCCCCAAATATACTACGCCGATGATGAGGGTAGCTCTATTGATGAAAATGATGAATTAACTTCTGTTATTGCCAACCTCACCAAGGATCAAAAGAAAAAAGATAAATGAATTGATAGAAACCATTAACGAGAAGGATGTCTCTTGGAGTGCTAAGAGGACTTGCTCGTTAAGGAAAATAAGAAGTTTGTTAAACTAAAAATGCTTATGCTTTTGAAGTAGAAAAATGTGAAAATTTGTCTAAAGAGCTTAATGTTTGCAATGATTCAATTTCCTGTCTTAGAACTGAAAATGCTAGTTTAAATGCTAAGATAGGATAATTGAATGCTTGCAATGTTTCTACATCTACTATTGAGCATGTCACAATTTGCATTAGATGTAGATATGTTAATATTGATGCTACGAATGATCACCTTGCCATGATTAAAGAATAAAATGATCACATAGCCAAATTAAATGTTAAAATTGCCGAGCATGAGTTAGAGAATAAAAAATTTAAATTTGCTCGTAGCATGCTTTATAATGGGAGATGCCCTGTCATTAAGGATGACATTGGCTTTCAACAAGGGAGCCAAAGCAACATCAAGGTTAATGCCCCCAAGAACAGACTCTCTAATTTTGTTAAGGGTAAGACTCCCATGGTTCGGGATAGAGAGGGTTACATTTTATATCCTGAAAACTATCCTGAGCACAAAATTAGGAAAATTCATGCTAGAAAATCTCATACTATTTCTCATCATGCTTATATGTATAGTAATGAGGCTTCTAGCTCTAGTCATTCAACTCATATCAAAATGTCTAAAAAGAAAATTGTCAATGACATATCATTTCATTTAAGACTTTTAATGCATCTTTTGTGATAACTAACAAATCAGGCAAAGTAGTTGCCAAATATGTTGGGGGCAAACATAAGAGTCCTAAGACTTACGTTTGGATACCCAAGGTGCTTGTTTCTAATGTGAAAGGACCCAAGACCATTTGGGTACCTAAGAATAAGGTCTAAATTTGTTTTGTAGGTTATATGCATCCAGCGGGTCAAGTTGGATAATCGATAGCGGGTGCAAAAACCACATGACAGGGGAGAAAAGGATGTTCTCCTCATATGAGAAAAATGAAGATTCCCAAAGAGCGATTACATTTGGGGATGGAAATCAAGGTTTGGTCGAAGGTTTGGATAAAATTGCTATATCTCCTGACCATTCCATTTCCAATGTTTTTCTTGTAGTTTCTTTAGATTACAACTTGCTTTTGTTTCTCAATTATGTAAAATGGACTACAATTGTCTGTTACTCATGTTGGTGTTACTGTCTTTAGAAGAAGTGATGATTCAATAGCATTTAAGGGAGTGTTAGATGGTCACCTATACTTAGTTGAATTTAATGATAACAATGCTGAACTAGACACTTGCTTAATTGCTAAGACTATATGGGCCGGCTCTTGCGTCGCCGACTTGCTCATGTTGGGATGAAGAATCTTCACAAGCTTCTAAAGGGAGAGCACATTTTAGGACTAACAAATGTTCATTTTGAGAAAGGTAGGATTTGTAGCGCATGTCAAGCAGGGAAGCAAGTTGGAGCTCATCATCCACACAAGAACATCATGACGACCTATAGGCCGCTTTAACTACTCCACATGGATCTATTCGGCCTCATCGCTTACATAAGCATCGACGGGAGTAAGTATTATCTTGTGATTGTGGATGATTATTCTCGCTTCACTTGGGTATTCTTTTTACAGGAAAATCTCAAACCCAAGAGACTTTAAAGAGATTCTTGAGACGAGCTCAAATGAGTTTGGATTGAGAATCAAAAAGATTAGAAGCGACAATGGAACGGAGTTCAAGAATTCACAAATTGAAGGATTTCTTGAGGAGGAGGGCATCAAGCATGAGTTCTCTTCTCCCTACACACCTCAACAAAATAGTGTAGTGGAGAGAAAGAATAGAACTCTTTTGGATATGGCAAGAACCATGCTTGATGAGTACAAGACTTCGGATTGGTTTTGGGCGGAGGTGATTAACACCGCTTGCTACTCTATCAATCGACTCTACCTACACCGAATCCTCAAGAAAAAATCATATGAACTCCTCACTGGTAAAAAGCCCAATGTTTCTTATTTCAAAGTTTTTGGGAGCAAATGCTTTATTTTTATTAAGAGAGGTAACAATTATAAATTTGCTCCTAAAGAGGTAGAAGGCTTTACTTGGTTATGACTCAAATACAATGGCATATAGAGTCTTCAAAAAGTTCACTGGATTAGTTGAAGTTTCTTGTGACATTGTGTTTGATGAGACTAATGGCTCCTAAGTGGAACAAGTTGATCTTGATGAACTAGATGATGAAGAGGCTCTATGCGTCGCGCTAAGGAACATGTCCATTGGGAACGTGTGTCCAAAGGAATCCGAAGAGCCTCCACAAGCACAAGATCAACCATAATCTTCCATACAAGCATCTCCACCAACTCAAGATGAGGATAAGGCTCAAGAAGAAGAGGATGAAGATCAAGACGATGAGCCACCTCAAGAGGACATTGATCAAGGGGGAGATGAAGATAATGAAGACAAGGAAGATGATCAAGAGATTCGAGATCAAAGACCACCACACCCGAGAATCCATCAAGCAATTCAAAGAGATCACCCCATCAACTTCATACTTGGTGACATCCACAAGGGGTAACCACTCGATCTCGAGTTGCTCATTTTTGTGAACATTACTCTTTTGTGTCCTCTATTGAGCCACACAGGATAGAGGATGCACTAATAGATCTGGACTGGGTGGTGGCAATGCAAGAGGAGCTCAACAACTTCACAAGGAATGAGGTATGACATTTAGTTCCACATCCTAACCAAAATGTTGTAGGTACCAAGTGGGTATTCCGCAACAAACAAGATGAGCATGGTGTGGTGACTAGGAACAAAGCCCGACTTGTTGCCAAGGGATATTCACAAGTCGAAGGTTTGGATTTTGATGAAACATATACACCCTTAGCTAGGCTTGAGTCAATTCGTATATTACTTGCATATGCTACTTACCATGGCTTTAAGTTGTATCAAATGGACGTGAATAGTGCCTTCCTAAATGGCCCTATCAAGGAAGAAGTACGTGTTGAGCAACCTCTCGGCTTTGAAGATAGTGAGTATCCTACACATGTGTATAAGCTCTCTAAGGCGCTTTATGAGCTCAAGCAAGCTCCAAGAGCATGGTATGAATGCCTGTGAGACTTTCTTATCACTAATGGCTTCAAAGTTGGAAAAGCTGATCCTACTCTCTTCATTAAAACAATTGCTAAAGACTTGTTTATATGCCAAATTTATGTTGATGATATTATATTTGAGTCTACTAACAAGTCATCTTGTGAAAAGTTTAGTAGGATTATGATACAAAAAATCGAGATGTCTATGATGGAGGAGTTGAAGTATTTCCTTGGATTTCAAATCAAGCAACTACAAGAGGGCACCTTCATTTGCCAAACTAAGTACATTCAATGCATACTCAAGAAGTTTGGAACGAAAAATGCCAAACCCATCAAGACAGCCATGGGAACCAGTGGACATCTCGACCTCGCCATGGGAGGTAAATCTGTAGATCAAAATGTATACCAGTCGATGATAGATTCTTTACTCTATTTATGTGCTTCTCGACCAGATATTATGCTTTCTGTATGCATGTGTGCAAGGTTTCAGGCAATTTCTAAGGAAGTTCACCTTAGAACCGTGAAAAGAATCATGAGATATTTAGTCTACACTCCTAAGTTTGGGCGTTGGTACCCCAAGGGATCTACCTTCGATCTAAATGGGTATTCTGATGCCGGCTAAGCCGGATGTAAAATTGATAGAAAGAGCACATTAGGGACTTGTCAGTTTCTGGGAAGATCCTTGGTGTCTTAGGCTTCAAAGAAACAAAACTCAATAGCTCTATCCACCACCGAAGCCAAGTATATTGTTGCAGGCCATTGTTGTGCACAATTACTCTGGATGAGGCAAACCCTTAGGGACTATGGCTACAAGTTGAGCAAAGCCCCTCTTCTATGTGATAATGAGAGTGCAATCCGCATGGCGGATAATCCCGTTGAACACAGCCGCACTAAGCACATATACATCCAGTATCACTTTTTGAGAGATCACCAACAAAAGGGGATATCGAAATTGCTTATGTTAACACCCACAACCAATTAGATGATATCTTTACCAAGCCCCTAGATGAAAAGACCTTTAGCAAGCTTAGAAATGAGCTAAACATCTTAGATTCTTGGAACTTTGATTGAAACATTGCTTCCACTACAACTCTGTCGGTTTCATTTACCCTTTTCCCTCCTCATAAACTTTCACTCATATTCCTTTTACCAAAGGGGAGAATTAAAAGGCCTCTCAAAATTCTTTGTTTTTGGCAATTAATGCTAAAGGGGGACAAATTAATAGGCCTAAAGCAAAAGGACCGCACCACCACCATTTTCAAAAATTGTCATTTTCGAAAAACTATT
>JAOPSE010000042.1:11605763-11700090 GCA_029449295.1 Zea luxurians
AATAGTAACGGTAAATAGTAACGGTAAAAAGTAACGGTAAATAGTAACGGTAAAAAGTAACGGTAAAAAGTAACGGTAAAAGTAACGGTAAATAGTAACGGTAAAAAATAACGGTAAAAAGTAACGGTAAAAAGTAACGTAAAAAGTAACGGTAAATAGTAACGGTAAAAAGTAACGGTGAATAGTAACGGTAAAAAGTAACGGTAAAAAGTAACAGTAAATAGTAACGGTAAAAGTAACGGTAAATAGTAACGGTAAAATAGTGATGGTGAATAGTTCATATGAACGAACGATGAACGATGGATAGGAACTATGACGAACGATGAACGATCGAATGATCGAACGAACGATCGAATTTCGGCAGCATAACGGCAGGAAAAAGATTATTTGGACGAACGAACGGACGAACGATCGAACGATCGGACGAACGGACGAACGAACCATGAACGATCGAACGAACGATCAAACGATCGGACGAACGAACGATCGGAATTTCGGCAGCATAACGGCAGGAAAAGATTATTTGGACGAACGAACGGACGAACGATCGAACGATCGGACGAACGGATGAACGAACCATGAACGATCGGACGAACGATCGAACGATCGGACGAACGAACGAACAAAACTAAGAACAGGGGGACGAACGATCGAAGAACGACCGAACGATCCTTGTGCTAGTGGGTGCTTGTGTGGGAGGTGGAGTGGGGTGGGCGTGTGGGGGGGGAGGGAGTTGCCATGAGATGGCTTGGGGTGGGATGAGAGGAGGCCCTTGCCCCTCTATTTATAGCCATGGTGGGGGATTAGGGGGAGGGATGAGAGGATTAGTGGGAGGATGAGAGGGATTAGTGGGAGATTAGCATGGATTTGTCTTATATGAGTGTAATTAGCTTGTAGAGCTCACCGTATGACACCAGAGGCATACGTATACGTATGAGCATGAGAAAAGTTATAGAGAAAATATTTGTAGGGACTTGAAAAATGATTCTGAAGGTATTTCTCAGGAAGAAAATACTTGGACATATATCGGTGGAATATTTGGGCAGTATTTCTGAAAGAGTTTGAGGGTGATCACTGGGGAAATATTTTGAGGAGGATTTTAGAGAGAATATAGACCACTATATTTATTTGCTGATATCAACTTGCAAACAAACATTTTGAAATGAAATTGTGAAATTCATTTTGAATTTAGAGCGAGTTTGAGAAAATTTCTAGATTTGAATTTTTGGGATGCTACACAACCGCTCACCTCCAACCACGGTCACTGAACAGTCGCGAAGCATTCAATACACACTTCAACCCGTCTGAAGACACGTCAGGCGGCTGACTGCCGTTTCACACAACGCAACACCCATTGGGACTCCAGTCAACAGCGCGGATGATATGATTACGCTCGCCGTCACATCACATTACTACTCAGAAGCAGCCGGCTAAAACACTCAGCGTACCAAGCTGTCCCTTGCCCACACCCATTGGGGGGGACGCCCAGGAATTATCAGTATATTTTTCAAAACTGTCACATCCGTGCAGGACATGCAATGAATACCTCAAGAAAAAAATGAGATATCAGTAGGATCAAAGGAAACCCAAATATAGCCGGTGAAGTACAAAATCTGACCGATAGAAGGGACGTGAAGACTAGCCAGGGAACGTCCATCAAATGTCCAATCAGTCGCAGAGCAAATAAATTGCACCACTTAGCAAGATATGGGCGGATCACGAACTCGGTTGCAAAAGACAAAATACATGCTGACCTCTGAAGCATAATATTGATGACATAATGCTGACCTCTAAAGCATAATATAGGATGACATAATGCCGACTTCTAAGGCACCCGAAAAAAGAAAAGATGACCCTCAGCAAAAAGACACGAAATGAAGACCTTCGAATGGATTATCTTCAAAAATCCACTCGAAGCTCGGGGGCTACACCCATTGGGTGCACCTCTGGTGCACCCAATGAATCACCATTTCAAGAGAAGACAACACCAATTTCTAAGGCATAAGGCAAGATTGAAGGCAAGGCTGACCTCCAACCAAAGTGGAAGTGGGAAATAAAAGTGATTTCTGATGAAGACCTTCGAGTGGATTATTATCCAGAATCCACTCGAAGCTCGGGGGCTACACCCATTGGGTGCACCTCCGGTGCACCCAATGAAATTCAAGGTCCTGCAATGAAATTCAAGGTCCTACAATACGAAATGCCGATCTCCAAGGCATGAGTATGAGGCAAAACTCCAGATTTCGAGTGAAGCAAAGCAGAAGAAGACAGTAAGAAATCGTTATTACCAAACTGCCCGAGAAGCATTTCTTATCGCAAACGAAGCCCGCAAGTTAAACCTAGGATCTTTGGGCCGATTATCTCAAAATCAACCCAAAGATCGGGGGCTTGTGGGGGACAGATATCCCCCAGGTCCATTAGAAGGATAAAAGACCTCACAAAAAGCCCAAGGGCCCGATAGATCGTAAGGTCACTCCTTCATGGGCCTGGGGAGGAGCAATCAGTAAAGCAGATCGATGTGAGGCCGGGTCGGTGCAAAGCCCGGATGACTCCGCGACGTCGAGCAAGTGACCACCACAGAAGATCCGACTTTCCCGCGCTGGAGCCCCGCACAACGGAACCGGGCGAGGATAAGTCGGCCAAATCATAGGAAGATAAGCTCAAAACAGTTCACTATCTTTTAGGTGCACGTTGTTATCATATCAGCTTGTATTGCCTCACGGTCAAATATATAAGGCCTAGGGGGCACCCCTTCAAGACGATCGATCCCACTACTCAGCCATCCACCTCAACTCTCTGTGTTCTCACTTCAGAGAGCTACCTTGTAACCCATACACAAAGCAAACTTGCCAGGACGTAGGGTGTTACGCATCTCAAAGCGGCCCGAACCTGTAAACATTGTCCATTGTTCTTCGTGCATCTGGCACGAACCATTTAGCTACAGTCGGCGACACCGTCCTACTCCTAAAACACCTTGAGGGGCAACCCCGGGTGTGCGGTCGGACCCAAAACACCGATAGCCTCGGACTCGGCGAGAGCCTCGGCGTACTCCACGCACTCCACATCGCATTCGTACGCGTGGCGGTACGTGACCCGATAGTGATGATCCCATTCGGGCCTGGCATCTTGAGCTTGAGGTAGGTGTAGTTGGGGACGGCCATAAACATGGCGTAGCATGGTCTTCCCAACACCGCATGGTAGGTTCCTCGGAACCCCGACGACCTCAAAGGTGAGAGCTTCCTTTCGAAAGTTTGAGGGAGTTCCGAAGCAGACGAGTGAGTCGATCCGTCCGAGGGGTTGGATTCGGTTCCCGGGCGCGATCCCGTAGAAGGGTGCCGCCACGGCCCGGACTTCGGATTGATCAACCCTTAAGAGTTCCAGGGTCTCGGCGTAGATGATGTTAAGGCTGCTGCCTCCGTCCATGAGGACCTTGGAGAGCCTAACGTTGCTGATGATCGGATCGATGACGAGCGGGTACCTTCTTGGGCTCAGCATGAAGTCGGGGTGGTCGCCTTGGTCGAAGGTGATAGGCTTGTCGGACCAGTCTAGGTAGACTGGCGCCGCCACCTTCACCAAGCAGACTTCTAGGCGCTCCTGCTTGCGGTGTCGAGCCAAGGCATTCGCTGCCTGCCCACCGTAGATCATGAAGCAGTTATGGACTTCCGGGAATCCCTCTTCCTTGCCGCCCTCCTTCTTGTCGTTGTCATGGCCCTTGCCATCCTCCGCCGGGGGCCCGGTCTTATGGAAGTGGCGTCGGAGCATGATACATTCTTCGAGGGTGTGCTTGACGGGCCCCTAGTGATAGGGGGCACAGCTCTTTGAGCATCTTGTCGAACGTGTTGGCCCCCTCCAGGTGGTTTCCGAGGGTTCCTGTGCTCGGCCGCACGCGACGAGATTCACGTCTGCGGCGTCGCGCTTCGCTCGCGACTTGTTTTTTGGCCTTCTTCTTCGTGCCCCGCTGGGCGGGACGCCTTAGGGGCGTTTGTCTTCGGCTCGACCTGAGGCTGCTTGTCCTTCCGGAAGATGGCTTCGACCGCCTCCTGACCCGAGGCGAACTTGGTGGCGACGTCCATCAGTTCGCTCGCGTGGGTGGGAGTCTTGCGCCCCAGTTTGCTCACCAGGTCCCGGCAAAGTGGTGCCGGCAAGGAAAGCCCTGATGACATCCGAGTCGGTAACGTTGGGTAGCTCGGTGCGCTGCTTCGAAAACCGCCGGATGTACTCTCGGAGGGACTCCCTTGGCTGCTGGCGGTAGCTTCGGAGGTCCCACGAGTTCCCAGGGCACACGTACGTGCCTTGGAAGTTCCCCGCGAAAGCTTTGACCAGATCATCCCAGTCGGAGATCTGCGCAGGAGGCAGATGCTCCAGCCAGGCTCGGGCAGCGTCGGAGAGGAAAAGGGGTAGATTACGGATGATAAGGTTGTCATCATCTGCCCCTCCCAACTGGCAGGCCAGTCGGTAGTCCGCGAGCCACAGCTCCAGCCTCATCTCCCCCGAGTACTTGGTGATAGTAGTCGGGGCTCGGAAACGGGCAGGGAATGGTGCTCGTCGTATGGCCCGGCTGAAGACTCGCGGGCCGGGTGGTTCGGGTGAAGGACTGCGGTCCTTCTCGCTGTTGCAGCGTTCCCCGCGCCTGGGATGGTAGCCTCGGTGTACCTTCTCGTAGAGGCGGGCTCGATGGTCGAGGTGGTGGTGCTCGTTGCCGAGGCGTTCCCGGGCGATGGGCGCCTTGTCCCGTGTACGCTCAGGACGGACTGAGGCTTCCCGAATGCACCGGGAGGACACTGCATGATGCACCGAGGGATCGGCCTGCCCACTCCTGGCATTGTCGACGATGCGGTGCCGGATGTCTTAGGCCCGGTGATAGGCTTCTCCGACGAGTGATCGGCCTGCCCACTCCTGTTCGATGTTCTGTCGGAGCTGTACAAGCCGGCCTGCTTCCCCCGTCGACCCGGGCCTGCATCTCAAGGATTTGCTCGAGCTGTATGTCCTGACCCCCCGCAGGGACTGGGACGACAGCTAGCTCCCGCAGGATGTCAATGCGAGATGAGGGGCCCAGGGGGATCGTCAACCTCTGACATACCGAGGTGGTTGCCTTCGTTGTGATCTCCCAGATCGACGTGGAAGCATTCGCGACTTGGGCCGTAACCCTCGTCGTCAAGGTCATGGCCATTGTCAGAACAACCGGAGAGGCAGTGGTCACATGCGGACATGAAGCCCCGCATGGCACCAGGGTCATTGAGGGCAGAGAAATCCCAACCGGAGTCGGGGATGTCCTCTTCCTCAGAACCCGCCGGTCCGAAGGTCGAGACGGCTGTCAGTCGGTCCCAGGTCGACCACATGTGGTACCCCGGAAGGTTTGGATACGCCTTTACGAAGGCGCTCACCATTGCGGGTCGCTAGGTGGATCGAAGCTGAACCGAAAAGGTATGGGATGGAAAACGGACGGTACCTCTTGGTCGTTGGACGGTGGTGAAGTCGCGTCGGGGGCGGTGCACACCGTCATCTCAGGTACGAGGGTAACACCCAGCAGGTCCTTCGCGAGGGTGCTGGCGTCATCAGTCCGCTTGGGGCTGACACGTCGCGGGGAAGTGACACCCGTCGTTGCCTCAGGTGCGAGGGCAATGTCCGACACGTCCCGTGGGGGAGTGCCGGCATCGTCGACTCGCTCTAGTGCGACAGCCGACAAGGTGCCGCCTCCTGCGTGGCCATGGTTGCCCCGTCTCCGCCTCCTCCGATGAGGAGGGTGGCGGGGACGACCGGAGTGCTCCTCTTCTGCCACAGGGGGATGCTGTCGTAGAGCTCGCCGCCGCCGGGCGAGTCGAAGACCGTCGTTGTCATCACGTCGCGGGGGGAGGAGTACCATGTTGTAGCTACCGTCGAGGGACATGAACTCAAGACTCCCGAAGCGAAGCACCGTCCCGGGCTAAAGAGGTTGCTGAAGACTCCCCATCTGGATCTCAACGGGAAGGTGTTCATTAACACGCAGCAGGCCCCTACCTGGCGCGCCAACTGTCAACGTTTCGACTCGGGGGGTCCCTGGACCGACGAGTAAATTGTCGCTGCGTGTCCCTGCCCAGATGGGTTGGCGCGGGATGGAACACAAGATGTGGGACAAGCCTTGTATTATCCTGCACCAGGGGTGCCGCTCGCAGTAGGGGTTACAAGCGCGTTGCGTGAGGGAGAGAGAGAGGAAGACACAGAGCTCATCCGCCGCTTCCCTCGCGCGAACCTCCCTCAGGGTGGCCCTGGACTCCCCTTTTATAGAGGCAAGGAGAGAGTCTAGGTATACAACGGGGGGCGTAGCTATGTGCTAACATGTCCGGCAGTGGAGTGCCTAAGCCCTGTGTACATGCCAACGTGGCCGTCGGGGGAGAGCTTGGGCGTTGTACATGTGATGGTGTGGCCACCGGAGGAGCGCCTGAGTCCTGTAGGAGCACAGCTGATAGCGCGGTGAGGACCCTGCTGACGTCTCCTTGCTGTCATAAGGGGTGGAGAGCCACCGGCATCATGGCGCACGCGGGGCACCATCATTACCCATCGCCGGGGTAAGCCAGATGGGACGCCGGTCTTGTTCCTTGTAGCCTGAGCAGGCTAGGAGTAGGGGAATGATGCATCCCCTATCAGCATGGTCAATTCGAGCACCTTGGGTCGGTCGAGGCGGAGACTTCTCTTGTGGTCGAGGCCGGGGTCGGGCGAGGATGCGGTTTCCTCCCGAGACCGAGGGTCGAGGCCGAGTCCGGGGGTCGGGCGAGGCGGAGACCTCCTCCCGAGGCCGGAGCGTGAGGTCGGGCGAAGCGGAGACCTCCTCCCGAGGCCGGAGCGTGAGGTCGGGCGAGGCGGAGCTTCCTGTTGCGCCCGAGGCTTGAGCTCGGTGGTTGATCGTGACCTGTTGTCAGTCGTTGCCGGGGTGGCTGACACGGCAGTCAGAGCGGAGCGAGCGGCGCTGTTTTCCTGTCATATCGGACAGTAAAGAGGAGGGGCGAAGTGACTGCGGTCACTTCGGCCTGGCCGACTGAGGCGCGCGTGTCAGGATACGTCGTCAGGCATCCCCCGCATTAAATGCGCCTGCGAAGCGGTCGGTTGGTGAGGCGGTATGGCCAAGGTTGCTTCACGACGAAGCCTGCCCGATCTGGGCCTCGGGAGAGCCGAGGGGGCGCCTGCCGTCTGAGGAGGCCCTCAGGCGAGGCGTGAATTCGTCTAGGACCACTGTTCCAACCCGAGGCTGGGCTCGGGTAAGATCGCGTCCTTCAGGTAGACGAAGTCTTGGCTTGAACCGCACCCGTCAGTTGGTCTGAGGGTGTTAACCAGCCGTGATTAGGAGCGTTGGGGGTACCCCTAATTATGGTACCCGACAATGTTGAGCCTTTATGCACCTGTAGAACATATAATCTAGAGCAAACTAGTTAGTCCAATATTTGTGTTGGGCATTTCAACCACCAAAATAATTTATAGGAAAAGGTTTGACCCTATTTCCCTTTCAAACTCCCACTTTTTGGTGATTGATGCCAACACAAACCAAAACAAATATATAAGTGCAGAATTGAACTAGTTTGCATAATGTAAGTGCATAGGTTATTTAGAGTTAAACCAATTTATACTTTTACTAGATATGCATGGTTTGCTTTCTTTTATTTAAAATTTTGCACCACTTGTTTTGTTTTTGCAAATCCTTTTGGAAAATCTTTTCAAAGTCTTTTTGCAAATAGTCAAAGGCATATGAATAAGATTGCAAGAAGCATTTTCAAGATTTGAAATTTTCTCCCCCTGTTTCAAATGTTTTTCCTTTGACTAAACAAAACTCCCCCTGAGTAAAATTCTCCTCTTAGTGTTCAAGAGGGTTTCACCCATTTTTGTAAATACTAATTGAACAAGATTAAATACATTTGGATACCAATTTGAATAATTCTTGAAAATTTTGAATTTGGTGGTGGTGCGGTTCTTTTGCTTTGGGCTAGATACTTTCTCCCCCTTTGGCATTAATCACCAAAAACGGAGACTTTGAGAGCCCTTCTTATATTTTCTCCCCATTGGTACAAGTAAATAAGAGTGAAGAATTATACCAACTTGGAGAGATGGTGGAATATCGGTGAAGGGTAAGTAATACCAATGGAGTTGAGTGGAAGCGTTGTCTTTGCCAAGTACTCAATTTCCCTTTCAATCTAAGACTAAATACAAGAAATACTCATGGAAACACATTAGTCTTAGCCTTGACACAAGAGGAATAAGAGATATGTATATGTACCAAATGAAAGAGATATGATCAAAAGATGTGTCAATTAAGCTTTATCATAGTTCCATATAATATAGATTGCTCTCCCTAAATATGTGCCTTGAGAGGAATACATATTTTGGCCTTAAATGCCAAATGCACATAGAGAGGTGAATGAGAACATATCTATATCATAGATAATGTGAAGCGCATTGTGTCAAAATATAGGTCTGATGCTCACGACAGACTATGCACTTATGAAAGCATGTTATAAACATTTTAAGCAATTACCCTTAAGGATCTCAAAGAGACTTAAGAAACCTCCACCTTTAGAACAAAAGTATCTTATCCTCGTTACAAGGTTAAGCTTTAAGCTCTTTGACAATAAAATCACTTCACCTTTATATAGAGACGCCCTTTTCATTGTGCTTTGTCCTTAGTCTTGGTTACTTAAGACCTATATTAAAGACAATGTATGGAAATATTTTTGCACAAGAGAGAGTTCTACAACTAGTGATCCTTTTCTAAGTCATTGTTGTCATATATCAAGTAGATCACAAATTGCATAAATTTCTCCTGAATTCTCCTTTTAACTTAGTGCATATAAAGAGAGATATTTAATTGATAGTATATGAGGCACTAAGCAACATAAATGTCAATTGAAGTTATTGAATGATCAAACGAATAACGGATGCGATCAAAAGAACAACATATGCATTAGATTATCAAATAAGCTTAAAATAGGAAAATCTAGTAAATATGCTACTTTAATAATGAAAGCTACAATCCGTGATAAAAACGATACTTATTCAACAATTTAGATTGAGTTGTAGCAGCATACTTCATGAGAAACTTATTCTCATACTTGAGACTCCATGAGATTACTAAGAGAAAATGTTAGTCCTCAATATGACCAAGATATAGAAATGGAGCTCCTCCTAAAGATATGCATCAAGAATTTTAATGACTTAGTTAGATGCACTCTTCTTTTAAAGAAAATAGGGAAATACATTGAACATCTTGATCAGGGCATGTAATATTTGCAATAACCACTCTATGCCTGGCACTCGCAAAAATGAAAAAGGTTTAGAATACTTACAACCACACCATTGATTAATTTGAAGATCTTACTGTCTAAGAAGGTGTTGTTGTTTTTTATGCCTTTTTTAATTTGAGTATCCTCCCTTTGAAGTTGTCTCTTTTTCTTTTTAAACTTATTGAAAAAGCTCGAAAAGGATATTAGAAGCACAAGGGAGTTTATGATAAATGATGATTTCTTTAGATAAGAGATATAAACAACTCATCATCCACAAGTCACACAGACATGAAGTAAAATCCATTTTAATTTAGACAAAACTAATTAAGTTTATATATTTATATATATAATATATTTGTATATTATCCTAAATCATATGAGAGAGATAGTTATATAGTACATTTATGTTATAGAGGCGCAAGTAGAAGAGTGTGATATAAGTTGTACATCGGAAAATTAGCATGTAAATCTATAGAATCAATTTCCATCTTTCACCCCATGAATTTGAGATAGGCTTATATGATAACTTTGGAAAGTGGTGGAATGTCATATTCTAAAAAAATAGCCTATTTCATTAGTAAGATTCCAATTCCTCGAAATGAAAGGAAACAAACGGGGCCTAATATTAATGCACATCATTAGAATAGAGAAATATGCACCATTTAATATTTCTAATCAATCATAGGAAATTTACTTCTTCATATTGAATTTATTAACATTACTTAGAAGCATATCAATATGAGAACAGATATAGCAAAGGCATGAATTAGATTCTAATGGACTAGTGCATTTATGAAAACAAGATTGAATGCACTTCTAACTGATTTAAGTCCAATAAGGAATCTATTCCTCACATAGGTAGAATATGATAATTTTAGAATAAATACCAATTGATGGGAACTATTATTGATTAAAAAGATGAGTCCACATACCTTTGCTTTTACCTTTCTTCCTTTAGGTGAAGAGCAACCCTTGAGGCTTGTGTCTTTTAATAATTGAATATGCACTCACTCTCTTGTAGTGTTTTCATAAGTATGCTCAAGAGATATGTCATTAGTAACACAAGCACTAGTTTTATTTTTGAAAGGGGAAATGTGCCCTTGGGCTATTTCTATAATGTTTTGGTGATTAAATGCCCAACACGTTTGATTAAGTTCTTATGTGCTAAATAAGTGAGAAGTGCAAATCATAGAACAAGGTATATTTCTAGACTCAGTGAATTGCTCTTGAGTACTAACATGCTAATCTTAGTGCTAGAAACAGAGCCAAGAAGAGAAGATTTGAATTGAAGAAGAGTTGGCTGTGTACAGCCAACACCTGCTCGGGCTTGGCGCACCGGACTGTCCGGTGGCGCACCGGACAGTGTCCGGTGCCCCAGGCAAGCCGACGGTGAACCAGCTGCTCTCGGGAGTGACACGGCTATAAATCACCGGACTGTCCGGTGGTGCACCGGACTGTCCTGGTGAGTCGTCAGCGACGAACTCGTCGCTCTCAGGAAAAGGAAAAGACGACGTGGCTATAATTCACTGGACTGTCCGGTGGGGCACCGGACTGTTCGGTGAGCCAACGGCGCCTGTGGCCAACGGTCATCCGCGCGATCAACGTGCGACACGTGACCTGCTCCAATAGTCGGCTGGGTGCACCGGACTGTTTGGTGTGCACCGGACAGTATCCGGTGCGCCAACCGGCCTCGAGGAGCAACGGTCGAATGCTCACGATATGGAAGGAGATCGCTGCACCGGACAAGCTACAGGACCTATCCGGTGGCGCACCGGACTGTCCGGTGTGCCACTCGGCAGAAGGCAAGAATAGCCTTCCATGTTGATCTCCAACGGCTCCTAGCTGCCTTGGGGCTATAAAAGGGACCCCTAGGCGCATGGAGCAGTACACCAAGCTCTCAAGAAACATTCTAAGACTCTCAGACTCCATCTTCACACATTTGATTCGTTGTGTTAGTGATTTGAGCTCCGTTTGAGTTGTGAACTCCCTGTGCTGTGTTTTGAGCTCAAGTCTTGGCTTGTGTGCGTGGTTGTGCTACTGGATTTAAGTCTTGTGTGTGTTGCTCTCCCAACCTTACTCTTGTGCTTTCTTTGTGATCTATATTGTAAGGGCGAGAGGCTCCAACTTGTGGAGATTCCTCGCAAACGGGAAGAGTACTTCAAAGATAAAAACACCATGGTATTCAAGTTGATCATTGGATCGCTTGAAAGGGGTTGAGTGCAACCCTCGTCCATTGGGACGCCACAACGTGGAAGTAGGCAAGTGTTACTTGGCCGAACCATGGGATAAAAATCTGCGTGTCTCATGTGTTGCTTCTTGTGATTGTTTTGTCCGCACGAGCGTGTTCCATAGCCACTTGATTTCACTAACATCTTAATAATCAAATTTGTGGCTATTTAGTGTTTGATTTTACAGGATCACCTATTCATCCCCCCCTCTAGGTGCTCTCACTTTTTAGTAATCATTTTTGAAAGGAATGAAGTGTAGATTACTAAAACATGGAAACTTCATAGCATGAACTAGATTATCCCACAGATGATGTTATGCTCAATTTTAATTCATAAAACAAGCATAGACAATTTCTTAAGATTATGGAAACAAATCTAATTCATAATCTTGGAGAGCGATGAATGTAGAAGAATCATATCCAATTTAAGCAAGAAGAAGTACATCATAAATCATTGGATTGATTTTTCTTTTCATGTTAGATTACGCATTTCCCTAGAGAAACTTATTCCCTATAAGTGAGACTTACTTAGATCAGTTAGACAAAAAAACCTTGGTCTCACTATTCTAGTCATAGAGAGAACTTTCCTTTTATAAGTGTCCTAAGGATTTGAATTCATTACATGACACCTTATTCTTTTAAGAACCTAGAGTATCTCTCTATGTCTAGAACATGGCAATAACAGGATGATTAGTGTAAAGCATGCCATGAGGTACTTACAATAATTTTTAAATCATGTAGATTGCCATAATATAGAAATGATGAAAATGCAATCTACCATATGAGAGGAACTTTCTCCAAAGAATGGTGACATAATTTAAAGATATTTTAAGTGCTTCCTTTTTCTATGTGACTACACAAGACACAAGAGAAATGATAATTGAAGATACTTGCACTTAAAGGTATAAGTGTTACCATCCTTTGGCTTTCCTCCATGTTGTAGGCTTTGATTTCCCACACAGGATAATCCTTTATTCCCTACAACATCAAAATCTTGCTCGAGATGATATGAGTTGTAGATATAATAACTCAAAATAACTTTGGGTCAATCTTAAAGATATAGATTATTGTAAGATTGATAGCTTGAGTCAATATGAATTGAATTGATCCTCTCAAGCACTTCCAAAGCTTCATATCATCTCCTTCCCCTGTAAGGCTTGTCAAGCATATTTTGGTCCCCATTTTTTGATGGGTCCATCAAGGTTAGTCAACAAAGATTTAGGAACCCAAATGTCCTTTGCGGTAGCACCTGGTAAACTCATTACCTTTCTAGCACAAGTTGCAATTTTGGGTTGCCTAGCTACATATGAATCAGTTGACAAGCTAGGAGGGGGATAGTTACCAATAGGACAATCCTTACATTGATGTCCTTTCTTTCGGACAAATGTAGCAAAGGCGATCTTCATGTCTTGAAGATTTCTTCTTTCCTTGTTTCTTGCTTGCTACATGGTTAGTAAATGTTTTCTTTTCTAAAACTATGCCTTTTTGTTTCACATGGGGACAAGACTTAACTAAATGTCCCTTCTTAGAGCATTTAAAACAAAGTTTATCATCCTTGTTAATAATCATGCCATTTTCTTTAATATATGGACATGACCTAATCAAGTGCCCCTTTTCAAAGCATTCACTACACTTCTTACTTTTCTTAAGTGTGAAGTGTGGCTTAATTTTTACCTTGGATGTTACCTTGCATGGAGGCACGGTTGAGGCTTTTGACAGAGGTATTGATTTTCTTCTTTTGTTGCTTCCTCTTGACATTCCTCAGGTCCTTGACATTTTCCTCAAGGGATTTTGTGCATGTCACGGTTGTTCCCGTCTCAAGCTTCCTCACCATGTGATCACGGTTATCTTGAGAAGGTCGAGCAGTGCACTTCCCTTTTAGTTGTGTCAAGCTCATTCTTAGCCTCTTATTTTCTTCCTTGAGCTCTTGACATGGATCATCTTTTGTTCCTAGAAATTCTAGCTCAAAGGAGGATTTGCTTGCTGACGAGCAACAAACATTAGCACAAGATAATATAGTTTCAATTTGAATACATGTGCATGAGTGAGGTTGTTGGGATTTTAAGTTTTCTATCACAACCTCATGAGCAATGTCTAACATTATATGATCATTCATAAGGTTTTCATGAGAACATAGAAGCATATCATGTTTTCTTGAATGGCTAGATTTTCAATTTTTAGCCTTTCTACTTGGTCCTTAAGCAAGGCATTCTTATTTACTAATTGAGCGACACGAAATAAGGAGTTATCTTGCTCAATTGAAATAGATTCATACCTTTGGACCAAATCAACATGAGAGCACTTTAGCTCCTCATGTTCTTTAGTCAACTCTTCAAAGCTTTGCATTTTTATGGTGAGAATATCTTCTAGCATGTGAAGAGCTTCACTTTGCTCTCTCGCTCTTCTTAGGAGTTTGAGCATGACCGCCTTATCTTCTTGGCTTAGATGAGTGTAGAGTTGCATGAAGCTTCTTTCATCCTCCTCATCCTCATTTGTGCTTCTGCTATCATTTTCATTAGCCACACAACATATGTGGGAATCGAAATGGGAAGACAAACCTTTTGGAGAGGTGGATTCATCGTTTGGTCTCCAGCGTTCATTTTCTTCTTCTTCCTTCAAAGGGTTAGTTTCACAAGGACTAAAGGAAGTAGAAGCATCAAATGAACTAATATGTTTGGACTCTTCAAATTTACTTTTGATTCTAGTCCAAATATCATGCGCATCATGAATAGGTTCGTCATATCTCATTATGAAGGCACGATAATCTTCTTTGCTAAGAGAATTACTTCAGATGTCATAAGCTAGATAGTTTAAGCGTATACATCTTTGATCCTCCTCGGAAGCATTTTTTCTATCATAACTAGAAGGTATAATACTCTTGTCTAAAATTTGTTCTAATTGTGAATCTATGGTTCTAAAAGCATTTAGCACACTAAGTAGACCATGAAACATAATTAGAACAATCCAAAAGTAATATCTCAAGAGTTACCTCATTGTTTTCCTTCGGAGGTGTCCTCTTGTACTTTTGGGATCTTCTACGAGCCATCACTTCAGAGTTGTTAGACTCAATATGAAGTGTCTAGCTCTGATACCAATTGAAAGTTGCCTAGAGGGGGGTGAATAGGCGAAACCTGAAAATTATAACTTTAAACCCCGACTAAATCCCTTGATTAGTGGTTAGAACAAGATGCACAATTATCGGAGTATAAAACTAAGTCCTTTGCTTGCAAAGAGTGTTGCTTTCAAAGAATGCGGAATTGACAAATTAATACAACTAATAAATTTATGGAGAATGAAGCAAGAGGGCCTAGATAAGAAGAGCAATAACACGAGTTCTTTCTTGCAAGGTGTTGCTTCTCTAAATGAGAATTTAACTTGAAGCAACACAAAATAATGTTAGCAGGGGATAATGCAAGAGAACTTAGAGAGGAAGAAAACAAACAAATCACAAGCAATAAACACGAGTGACACGGGTGATTTGTTTTACCGAGGTTCGGTTTACCAAGAACCTAATCCCCGTTGAGGAGTCCACTAAGGACGAGTCTTTTTCAACCCTTTCCCTCTCTCCACCGATCACCAAGACCGGCAAGTGCTTCTTCTTCTTCTTTGTCAACAAAAGACCGAAGTCTCCGCAAGGCCAACCACAAAGAAAAGGGGCTCTTGCTAGCTTTACAATGAATGGGAGTCAAAACTCCACGCGCAAATGATCACAAGATGTAGCACACACTTTCTCTGAATGATTCTCACAAGGCACTTTTGCTAAACTCACACGAGTAGCTTTCTTTTGCTATATCTCTCTTTTGTGGCACTTGTGATGATTGTGGTGGTCTAAATCTTGTGTATAGGATGGATCAATGAATGGAGGTGGTTGGGAGGGCTTGGATATGTCAATTATATGACTTGGAATGTTGCTTGAGCTCCCACACCTTGAAGTGGCCGGTTGGGGTGGTATTTATAGCCACCAACCATCTTGTAGCCGTTGAGGAAGGCTGCTGTCGATGGGCGCACCGGACAGTCGGTGCGCCAGCCACGTCACCCAACCGTTAGGGTTCTGACGCAGTCAACCGTTGGAGCGCTGACTTCTAGTGGCACCGGACAGTCCGGTGCCGCACCGGATAAGCACTGTTCACTGTCCGGTGCGCCTTTGAACTCTGCTCTGACTTCTGCCGCGAACTGTAGCGCTGTCAGGGGCACTATGCAGTCGACCGTTGCAGCGAAGGAGTCGTTGCTCCGCTGTCACACCGGACAGTCCGGTGGCACACCGGACAGTCCGATGAATTATAGCAGAGCGGCGCTGGAAAAACCTGAGAGTGGCGAGTTTGGACTTGTACAGTCCGGTGCGCCAGACTAGGGCACTCTCAAGATTCTTGCTCCTTTGAAATTGAACCCTATCTTTTATCTTTTATTGGTTTATGTTGAACCTTTATGCACCTATAGAACATATAATCTAGAGCAAACTAGTAAGTCCAATATTTGTGTTGGCCATTTCAACCACCAAAATAATTTATAGGAAAAGGTTTGACCCTATTTCCCTTTCAGTACCAACACCAACATTCTTTTTGGATCCCCCTTAATAGTACGACGATTCCTATACTCAAGTTAAATAAAATATAATAAGTAAAATCATTGAGTCATTGGTGTCTCATGTGTGATTTCTCCATGGCGTTGCTTCATAAGGATCACAAACATCTTTGTCTCACCTTTTGAAGCAAACACAAATCAAACCATGTGACTTGTACCATTTCACCATATATGAGTTCAAATCATGGCTTCAAGTTACCTTACTGATGCATCAACATATTATAACTCTTCATAGCTGATTAGGTCATCGACTTAGTGCAAGTACTCTCTTCTTCACCTTAGCCATGGTACCTCAGTCCACAAGCCGTCGCTTGGCCTTCACCTTCGCTTAGTTTCTCGAAGCCCTTTCCTTGCTATCTTCACCCTATCAAGCCATTCTTGAGTCACATCATATTGAGCATCCATTGAGAGAATCATTTCTTTGATATTGTGAACCTTGCTTGAATGTCATCTAGACATAAATGCTAAGATCAATCAAGCTCTAGTTTGATTCTCATAGAAGCATATATGGACTAATAGTAATATGGTCAAGCCAATTCACGATTCATCATATCTTATTCACATTGGCTTGACCAATCCTCTTAATCACTTCAACCTCTATTCTGATCATATTTATGCATAGTGATTTCTCAGGTCTTGTCCATATATTCAAACCAATATAGAGACCATATTATATCCATTTGCATTATCTCACTGGTTATTTAACCTTGTGTTGAACCTTTGTTCAGTGATCATTATACACTATTTAAGTATGTTCATCATACTGAATTTCCTGTTCAACACTTAGCAAACTTGTTAGACCTTTAAATGTGTTGTTATCCAAATTACCAAAACTCACAAAAGGGATGAATGCACTTTCAATCTCCCCCTTTTTGGTGATCGATGACAACACATTTAAAGCTTACATAAGATTTGATAAATAAGATTTTGAATCCTATGATATAGTTTCCTTCCTCTAAATATGTGCATTTCAGAAAATACCAATTTTGTACTCAAATAGTCAAAAGCACATATTTGGATCAAAGTATGGAGACAACTTATATCATACTATTCATGGGATGCACTGTGTCATAAAATAAACGTGATGCTCATGACATATTATGCACTCATCAATTTCCTACATCTTATGTTTTACTTATGATTCTCCCCCTTTTGTGTCAATTATTTCTCCCCTTTTCAAAAGTCTTCTTACACTTACATAAGACTTAAAGGTAAGCTTTAATGCACAATTTCTCCCCCTTTGTCATAAATCTTCCAAAAAGGATACAAAGAATATAAAGGATAGAAATTATGATTAAGCAAGATTTGAACACACTATCATGAAAAGGGTCCTTAGATGACACAAAAGTAATGTAGAAGTGACATGAAGTAATGTACCTTTGTGTTTTACCTTTTCAAGGGGTTTCGAGACTTGTGTTGGATTTAGAATTCATTTGCAAGCTCTTGTTGGCATAGTTGTGACATGGGTCCAAGATATCAAATGAATATTTTCATACTAATTGAAAGATAAATCTTGATACCTGGAGTCTAGATGTCACCTAGCATTTTCTTATCATAACAAGAGGCAACATGAAAATTGCACAAGTATAGATTATGCAATGAGTGATCATGTACGAAAATACCAATTGAAAAACACCAATTGATACAATTTGATAGATAAACAGATCACTAATTACATATTACACTAAGTTCTCCTCAAGTTTTATTGCACACATATATATATTCAATTGATACCTATTGAGAGTACTTATTTGCAATTTAAAGTACCATTGGCATAAAAGGAGTATCAACTAAACATAATCATGCAACATAAGGAACATGTGCACTATTTAATCAATTAAGTTCTAGACAGGAGAATTTATAAGCTATGCTACTTTAGACATTTGCAATCCAAAAGGATGTGATACATATTTACTAATGTTAGATGACGTTGGAGTAGCATATACAAGAGAAACTCATTCTCTTATGAAATGTATAAAAGATACATTTATTGGAGCAAAGAATCTTTGATACCCATCAAATTTGCAGTGGAAGCGATTGTCTTTGCCCGAAAATTCCTTTCTAATTTGAGACTACATACATAATAGACTTGGAAATGAAGTTAGTCTCAAAGATTCAAATTATAGACCATTCTCCCCCTAAATGTATGCATACAAGTGATGAATACTTGTTTAGCTTATGCACTTGGACTTGTGAGGCCAGAGGATTAAGTTCTACAATTTGAACCTTGATACAAATAAAGTATGAAAATGTGAAATTGTACCAATTGAAGGAATTACTCATAATCAAAAGGTATACTAATAGACATGATATGCAATATTTTAAGCCAAGATTCTTGATAAGTTAGCATGTTTGACTCATACCTCACTAAGATGACTTAAGACTAGCTTATGACATCACCACAAGAGGTATTAATCAAATATCTAGAGATTCTTTAATCGTCACCACAAGTGCAACCTTATGATGTGACTTAAGATATTGCATATACATGCACACACTAGCATGTAAGAGCCTAGATACACAAATGTAATACAATAGTTCATGGAGTGACACACCTTTATTCTACGCCATATGGTCTCCATTATAATCATGAATTTCCATCTTAGCTTTTAATAGGCTTGACATTTCAAAGAGAAACTTATCCTCTTCAAACGATCAAGAGAAACTCATTTTCAGTTCTATGGAACCATTCATCCTCATTTGATGTTCTCCAAGGTGTGAGACTACACAACATGAACTTGAAAGAAATCATTAAACTCACAAGATATAGGCTAAACTCTCCCTCAATTTGTGCATGCAAGAGTACACAAAGTACACTTATGCACATCAACAATACGAGGTTAAAGAAGATGTTTGCACTATATCTTGGTTGAACATAACATGCTTTACATAGATGATGAAAATTAAACCAATTGAAGGTTTAAGAACTAAAAGTTTATCAATTGAAATCCTAAAGGGTAAAGCATGCTAATATGAACCTCAAACCTCATAATGAAGGATATTATATGATTATGTCACTACTTCTTCATTATTTGGTTTTTAGGATAGTTCAACTTCCTGCTTGATTCACTGTGATTTCTTCTCTTTATGATTTCATCCAACCAAGCGATCTTGAACTTCATTCATCTTTTCTTGGTTCGATCATACTTGATATGAGACCCATTGAAACTTAATGATTGAAAGAACCAAGACTCTTATATTTGTAGATTTTGAATCCATCTTGAAAGCACTTGGAAGGACCTTGTTGAAACACTTAGAAAAGAGAGCATTAAAAATACAAGGGAGGGTTTCACAAATGATGATCCTTATATGTGGATGGCAAATGAATCATCATTATTGAAACCCAAAAGGATAGACTAAATTCCTTTAAATTAGTGCACACATATAGTTGATGTCAAAGTTATATGCACTATTGAACATTTTATATTGCGAGGAATTTAACCTATACTATGGTACATCCCACTAAGGATAAAATACTAAAACAACTAAAGGAGAGGGAGTTTTCATACCTTGGCGTCTTATCAACTTTATCATACTTTAGTTGAATAGTATCCTTTAAGCTTGTAATTTATCAAATTTAAAACAAGCACCATCTCTTAACATAGATTTTCTATGGATAAACTCAACACAAGAGATGCATTAGTAGCACAAGCACTAGTTTCTTATTTAGCAACCCTTTATATGTGGAAGGCAAGTGAGTTGCTAAAATAAAGAAACCTCATAATATGGACTAAATTTCCCTTAAGCCCTCATGCACAATATATTTTGAATGACATGGATAATATGCATGGTTGTTCAATGAAGTTTAAAGGGCTGACTTAATCCATATTATGGTGAGTGTCTAATATGGAAGAAGCAAATCCAAATTAATTAGAGAGAGATAATACATCACATAGTTTTGAATTATTGACCATATGATAAGATTCATTTTTCTTTCAATTGGACCTTTATTTCATAATCAACAATTGATGTATACCCTCAAGTGCTCCCTCCTCCTTAGTGGCTACACAAGTCATAAAGGAGGTAAATAATATACATTTGAGATTCAGTTGTTACCACCCTTGCTACTATCTCCAAATATGATTTATACATCCATTATCGAGCACCCAACTTGATCCATTGAAGGAATGATCACAATCCTTATTGTGGCCTTTCTCTTTGTGTAGGCATCCACATACACTTGACAACCATCTTACTATGGTTCCAAGTTAATATGTAAACTCATAGATAAGAGCTAGAGTTAAGAATAGGAGCATTTTCTCCTTTTCTTGATACATCATTGTCTTGCCTTCTTGATGATGAACCTAGCTTGACCTTGGGTGCACCTAGCTTATCAAGGTTAGTCGCACAAGCATTCATATCATAAAGACAAGTTATACATGGAATTTACAACTTAGTGATCCAATCCTAGTGTGAAGCATATGGATATCGATTGAAGTAGATTCCTAAGATATCAATTTGTAGGTTTCCAAAGATTTAAAGAGTATGGATCACTAATTGCACCTTTTATAGTTCAAAAATTATATCCATGTTAGTGCATATGCATATGATGAATATCAACTGAAAGAAAGGACTCATATGCACTTTTAGTTTTAACGGTAAGAGAATTTTAAACTGCACCAAGAGTAGCTATTTACAAAACGAAGATTACAATCCATATGAATGAGATACACATTTACCATTATGGATTGTCTTAGTATAGCTTACTCAAGGAAAACTTATTCTCTATGACACAAGATATATATAATATGCTCCCATTAGATATGTGCATCAAGTATTTGAATGACTTGCCAAATGCACTTTCAATTCAGTTAAGAGTCTCATGAGGAGTACATTACATATATTGGTCAAGGCATGTCAAATTTGCAATGAATTAACTTATGCCTAAGAATACTTACCTCCATATAGAATGTGCCATTTGTTATATCAATTGAAATATCTTACTATATGAGATGGTGTCATCTAAGTATTCTTCTTTTCTTTATTTGTGGAGACTTCCTTATTTAGCTTGTTATCTCTTTTCCTTTTAAAACTAGTCGAAAAAGCACTTTGAAAAGAGGTATTAGTAGTACAAGAAAGTATTTAATGAATGATGATATTTATATATGAATGGCAAATAAACCATCATTTATGAGGCATAAAGGCATAGATTAAATTCCTTTTAAGTTAATGCATATGGAGGAGTGAATTAACAACATGCACCAATTTACAAATTTAAGCCAAAAGGAATTTGACCTTCATATTGACATTTCTTTCCATAGAATAGATTATTACCAATTGAAAGAATGTCACTTGAAGGGAACTACTATTGATCAACTACTAATTGAAGCAATTAGTTCCATACCTTTGCCTTGATCAATTTTAATCTTTCATTAGGTGAAGAGTAACCTTTAACGCTTGTGATTTTACCAATTAAAAGAGCACAATCTCTACTTATGAATTTCCATGAAATATCTTAAAGAGATTGCATTAGAAACACAAGCAATAGTTTCCTATTTAGCAACCTCTAGTATATGAATGACAAGAGGGTTACTAAAATAACGAAACCTCATGATATGAACTAGATTACCCTTACAAGCATCATGCATAACATCAATTGAAAAATATGAAAGTAGCATGATTATTTAATTAAGTTTATAGGGCAAGTTTAATTCATAACATGGTGAGTGATTAATGTAGAAGACTCAAAACCAATTTAAACAAGAACGAATACATCACATAGTATTGGATTGATCTTCTTTGAATGTTGAATGACACATTCCATTTGAGAAACACATTCCCGTGTTGTGGGACTACATAAACACTTAGAAACATTAGTCTCACAACTCTAGTCATATAGAGAATTCCCATTTTGGTAAGTGCTTTAAGAATTTGAATTTCTTACTTAGCACTCTATTCATTTAAGAACATGGGATAATCCTATTTATGTTTAGGTCAATAATACGGTAATTCATTTGAAATATGCCACAAGATACATACAACCAATTTAAAGCATGTAGATTGTCACAATATAAAAATATGAACTTGCAATCTACCATATAATTGGATCTTTTCCAAGACAAGGTAAAATATTTTAAGTTCATTCTCAAGTGCTTCATTTTTCCTGTGTGGCTACAAAAGACACAAAGAAATATACTAATTAAAAACAATGTGCACTTAAAATTTAATTGTTACCATCCTTTGGATATCACTTGGTTGTAGGTCTTTTGCTTGATTCCCACAAAGGTTAATCCTTATTCCTTACAACACAAGTTCTTGCTAGAGATCAATATGACGTTAGTGATATAACAACTTAATTCATCTTTGGGTCAATCTTAAAGGATAGACAATGTAAGATTGATAGCTTGAGATAAGAATTGAGTTAAACTGCTCAAGCACCCCAAAGCTTCATATCATCTCTAGGGTACCTGCAAAACTTATTAAGTACATTTTGGTACCCATTTTTGGATGGGTCCACCAAGGTTAGCTAATAAGTACTTAGGCACCCAAATGGCCTTTATCCTAGAATGTGGTGAACTCATCACCTTTCTAGCACACAAGTCAAATTTGGGTCTCCTAAGCATATTTGAGTGAATTGACAAGTTAAGCTTAGGAGTTTTACCCTTTGGACAAACCATGAATAGATGACCTTTTTCACGACAATTGTAGTAAATACGGTGCTTGTCCTTGTAATACATTTGCCTTTTGCTTTCATCTTTCTTGGTGGTCATCTTTCTTGATCGTGCAAGGTCTTGGTTCTTCATGTGGGGGCATGAACCAATTTCATGACCCTTCTCCTTGCATCCATAGCACCTCATATCGCTTCTCTTTGATCTTTCTTTGTTGAAGCACATAGGTACATTGTTAGAGCAAATAATATGAGCATTAATTTTCTCACCTTGAGTCTTGCTCATGTCCTTCTTAGAAAGCTTGGTATTCTTTTGAAGGGGTTTTGTGCATGCTACTGTTATCCTCTTCTTAACCTTTTTCACTATATTATCTCGGTTATCTTGAGAAGGTTGAGCATGACACTTTCCCTTCAATTGAGTCAAGCTCCTTTTAGCCTCTCATTTTCTTCCTTGAGCTCATTGTTTTCTTTTGCATAGGAAACATTACTTGTTCCTGAAAATTCTTGCTCAATGGAAGATTGGCTTTCTTGAGAGCAACATTTGTTAGCACATGATAATAAAGTTTCTATTTGAGTACATGTGCATATGTGAGGTTGATATGATTTCAAATTAGTTAACACAACCTCATGAGTCATTTCTAACATGATATGTGAATCCATCAATTTATTATGAGAGCAAACAAAACATATCATGTTTTTCTTGCAAAGCTAGATTTTCAATATTTAGCTTTTCTATTGTGTTCTTGAGCATAGCATTTTTATTTTCTAATTGAGCAATATATGATGAATGATTAACAGCTTTAATTTGCTCAATTGAAATGTCTTCATACCTTTGGACCAAATCATCATGAGAGCACTTTAGCTTCTCATTCTCTTTGGTTATGTTCTCTAAATTTTCAATTTTTCTGATGATGAAATCTTCTTGCTTATGAAGCATTCCTTTTTGTTGTTTTGCTCTTTTCATGAGTTTGAGCAAGCTCATCTGATTTTTCTTGCTTAGTGGAGCAAAGAATTATTGAAGATCATCCTCATCTTCACTATCACTTTCATGCTCCTCCTCCTCCTCACTTTCGCTTTCACTGTCACTCCCATTAGCGACAAAGCACATATGAGAAGTGGATTTGAAAGATGAACCTTGTGAAGAGGTGGATTCGTCGTTTGGTCTCCATCGATCATTTTCTTCTTCTTCAGTCTTGTTCTTCGCCTCATCTTCCTTCATTTTGAGGAACATCCTTTCAACGATTCTCATGGCAAGATCTATTGCCCTAGGATCAACATCTGCACCAAAAGATGAAGTTGAGACAACCTCAACTTTTTCAAGCTTAGAAGCACTTTCGTTTCTTAGTCCCCCTGACATGATCTTTTCCTCACGCGGTTAAGCGTTAGAACGAGGATTAGGCTCCAATACCAATTGAAAGTTGCCTAGAGGGGGGTGAATAGGCAAGCGGAAACTTTTTCAACAAAAATTAGAAACGAACTGGTTAAAATCGGTTTCGCTGGTGTTAAAACCGGTTCAGCCGGTTTGCACGAGCTCAACTAAAGAATGAGATATAAAACTAAATTGATCTCAAAATCCACCCAGTTAGCTTTGGAAATGAGATGTTCTAGATGATCCACAGGGTTCAAAGTAGTAGATATGAGAAGGGCACCTCAAAATCCACACACCACAAAGATATAAACAAATCTTCCACGGAATGGTGAGAGAACGAAGAACACAAACAAACATAATGAGCTAGAAGCTAGAATCTACAAAGAACTCGATGTAGTACCAAAGCTAGAATCAAGAAGAGCAAGAAGGATTTGGAGATGAAGCACAAAAATCGCAGCTCTTCAATCTCACTCAAAGATTTCTCTCCAAAGATTTGAAATGGGAGAGGCAAGATGTGTGTGAGAGAGGGTGGGAGGTGTTTCTTAGGTTAGAAATGGAGGTCCAGTCGTGCTCTTATGTGGGGGAGAGAGGTAGGAGTGAGTATATATAGGTGGGGCTCCAAAACTAGCCGTTTTTTACTTTTTGCACAAAAACCGGCTGAGCCGGTTTTAAAACCGGCTGAATCGGTTTCCACCAGACTGAATTCCGGTTCAGTGACCGGCTGAACTGGTGGGTGGACTGGAGTCAAAACCGGCTGAGCCAGTCCTAAAATCGGCTGAGCTGGTTTTCAAAAAGCTACACACAGTCTTTTGGCTGACAGAGCAGACTGGAAGAGCAGAAAAAGTGGAACAGTTCAAAAACCGGCTGAGCTGGTTTTCAAAAACTGGCTGAGCTGGTTTTTAGGAAACTGAACAAAAACTTGGGGAAGTCTGAGTGGATAATTAAAGCAGTTTTTCCAAGAGCATTCATGATCAAAATTAAGGTTTTCTTAAAGGATTTTGAAGAGAATTAGACTGAGCTTTAGTACCAACACCAACATTCTTTTTGGATCCCCCTTGATAGTACGACGATTCCTATACTCAAGTTAAATAAAATATAATTAAGTAAACTCATTGAGTCATTGGTGTCTCATCTATGATTTCTCCATGGTGTTGCTTCATAAGGATCACAAACATCTTTGTCTCGCCTTTTGATGCAAACACAAATCAAACCCTGGACTTGTACCATTTCACCATATATGAGTTCAAATCATGGCTTCAAGTCACCTTACTGATGCATCAACATATTATAACTCTTCATAGCTGATTAGTTCATCGACTTAGTGCAAGTACTCTCTTCTTCACCTTAGCTATGGTACCTCGGTCCACAAGCCGTCGCTTGTCCTTCACCTTCGCTTAGTTCCTCGAAGCCCTTTCCTTGCTATCTTCACCCTATCAAGCCATTCTTGAGTCATATTATATTAAGCATCCATTGAGAGAATCATTTCTTTGATATTGTGAACCTTGCTTGAATGTCATCTAGACATAAATGCTAAGATCAATCAAGCTCTAGTTTGATTCTCATAGAAGCATATATGGACTAATAGTAATATGGTCAAGCCAATTCATGATTCATCATATCTTATTCACTTTGGCTTGACCAATCCTCTTAATCACTTCAACCTCTATTCTAATCATATTTATGCATAGTGATTTCGTAGGTCTTGTCCATATATTCAAACCAATATAGAGACCATATTATATCCATTTGCATTGTCTCACTGGTTATTTAACCTTGTGTCAAACCTTTGTTCAGTGATCATTATACACTATTCAAGTATGTTCATCATACTAAATTTCCTGTTTAACACTTAGCAAACTTGTTAGACCTTTAAATGTGTTGTTATCCAAATCACCAAAACTCACAAAAGGGATGAATGCACTTTCACGTTGCCACCACGACCTTGTTGTGGGGAATAGTCTGGACGACAGGGGGGTTCTCTCCTGGTTGATGCTAGTTTGTGATGTTGTGCACCTAGAGTTGGGCATGCTCTTGCCGGGCTGGGTCCTGCTGCGGAGGCCTGATCCAGGTTCTGCTGGATTGCGGAGTCTCCTTAGGCTTTCGCTGATACTCGACTTTTCTTTAGTGGAGCTCTTCTGATTGGGCATACTTTTCAAAAAGCTGGTAGAACTCTTGTAGGTTAATTGGTAAATCCATTATGTAGTGGCTGTATAAGATGCATGCCCAAAGGCCGTTAATTGCATAGTGTATGGTTGTATGGTCATCAACCGAGGGCAGTTGTGATTTTCAGTGAAAAATGTAACTAACTCTGCATGGATTAGAAACATACGTCGAACCCAAGTAGCTCAGTGACCCGCTTGAAAATCCAAGGCTTCATCACGTCCAACTTGACCATTGATGTATCCACCTACCAAGCACAAAATCGCTGAATCAAAGGAAGCCCTTGCAGATAACAGCTATATATCCCTAAAGTATTATGCGCTCGTTACAACCAAATTGAGAAACAAAGGGTATGCGTGAAAGAACGAACTGACCAGATAGTCTAGCTCAGACATGAACTTCTGTGTCCTGAGCAGCTTGGCTTGCTTATTTGAAAAGTTTGTGTCCTGGTCAGTGGACGTCCCCTGCGAAAAACACAACAATTAGAGTGGTCTTTACAATAATAGACCCAACGAGAACAACAGAGACCAGATGAAGTGCATGTTAGGTAGATCTACTGTTGATGCCACGTTGCCCATGGGATGGGAGGAGCGGAGCGGAGCTCGCGCCGAAGTGGAAGACGAATGAGCTAAGAGACGGGCTCTCGGTCCCTAGAAGCGACGAGGAGGTTCAGAGTTGGCTGGACTCGATGCAACTTTTATCACCTAGTGAGAATCCTTATATGGAGGTGAGCGCCCTAATCCTCCTCGTCGATGACGGTGCAATGACGGAAGAAGCAGACGGAGGTTGTTGCGAATGGACAGGGTTTGTTACTAGAGCGACAGTTGCGAGAACGCTATTGTGCGAACAGATATGATAGGGATGGGATATGATCTGTGACCATGGGTTGATTTTAAAGAAATACAAGGGGTTCTTTGTAAAAAATGACGTGTGATGACCGTTGAAACTAGTACTTTAATATAGTATATACAACAGGTATTTTAATATAGTAGAGAAATAGATTTTTCAATTAAAGATATACCATCGATAGAACATACAAAATATATTTTTTTCTAAACCCTAAATATTTTTGGAACCTCAATTTTTATTTTGTCCTCATCTCCAAGACGACTTATGAGTATCTTGGCAATCTTACAGTATATAAAAAGTTGTCCTTTCGATTTGGGTATGTTTGGCTGATTTATAATTTGTTAGTGACGAAAGGGAAATAGGACTTAATGAATTTCCTATAATCGATTTTGGTGTTTGTTGGGACCATGCTTCGTCGCCGAAGGTCCTGTAGAAAGAAACAGCTGCGGCTGAAGCTGCTCGTACGTGACGATGAAGGTATCATTCATGAAGCTTTGGGGTTATAACACATCCGAAGATGAAGGGTCGAACCGACTTAAAGATAGAATGACCTTTTAGCCTGTAGGGGTCTGAGTCATTGTTGTAAACTTTTACGAAGGGCATGATTGTAATTCCTCACAGGCTGTGTCCTGTGCCTATAAATAGTGAACAGTATTCCTTTACTGTTCACGCATTCCTGTAATTGCAAGAGCATCACTTGGGAATTATTGCTTGTCAAGGCGAAGGTATAAGCATACCTTAAACATTGTATTCAAACATTTCAGATTCAGATAATAAATATGTGAATGGTGTCATTTATTCCCAACATATTTATCTTTAATATTCTACATTTCACATCATTTTACATTATTTTTATTACCTTCGTAATGTTATGTTTGTGACCTTCGTCCGAAGTTCATTAAACCCTTGAGGAGATAATGCTTCAACGGACGAAGGGTATTTAATATTTAACATCATTGTGTTGCCTTGTTCTTGATTCCTAGCATTTGAGAACAAGTCCCCAACATTGGCGCCCACCTCCGGTCAACTCACTTCCACCTTTTTTTTGAGCTAATGGCTTCGTTCAATGATCAAGCTGGAGCTGCTTCGGCTCCGAAGCTGGTACTCCCCATAACAGGCGGTTCATGCTCAGAGCCAGCTAACAAGAAGCAGAAGGAGGCACAAAGAAGGGTACAACATGTCGGGGTACAGTGTTTGACGTCCATCACAAACCACGTGGTCTAACTAGTTTGCCTAGTTGTCATTGTATCTCAGGTGCATAAAGTTCAACATAAATCAACAAAGAAATTGAGTTGGGGAACTCTATAAAGTTTGGAGCAAAGACAAGCATTGGTGCTGCCAGTGGCGCACCGGACACTGTCTGGTGCCCAGGCCAAAGCACCCACGAACTGGCCGCTCTTGAGTTTTCTGAGGGGCGCTCCGCTATAATTCATCAGACTGTCCGGTGAGCCAGCGGAGCAACGATCAACTGCGCCCATCAGTCGATTGCGATGTCAGATGAACAGTGCACAATGTAGAAGACAGAAGTCAGAGCTATGAAGTCAGAACACACCGGACTGTCCGGTGCCGCAAGAGGACAAAGGACTTCAACGGTCAACAGCTCCAAACCCCAACGGTCAATTGACGTGGCATGCACCGGACAATGAATAGTGCCATGTCCGGTGCACCATCAGACTATCCAGTGTGCCCATCGACAGCAACGACTGGAATAGTGGTTGGGCTATAAATACCCCCAACCACCACCATTCAATCTATCCAAGTTTTCTGAACTCCACGTTCAATACAAGAGCAAAAGCATACACTCCAAGACACAATCAAAAGATCAAATCCTCTCCAAGCTTCAAAATCAACTCAATTGCTTAGTAACTTGAGAGATGATGTTTTGTGTTTCTTTTGTTGCTCTTGTTGCTTGGATTGCTTTCTCCTCCTTCTAATTCTTCTAAGTGCTTTGTAAAGCTAGCAAAAGACACCTAAGTGTGTGGTGATCCTTGCGGGGTCTTAGTGACCCAAGTGGTTAAGGAGAAGCACTCGACCGGTCTGTATGACCGATTGAGAGAGGGAAAGGGTTGGAATAGACCCGACCTTTATGGCCTCCTCAACGGGGACTAGGTTCTTTGGAACCGAACCTCGGTAAACAAATCACTGTGTTCTTTTGTGTTGATCTCCACTTGATTTGTTTCCCCTTCTTTTCTCTCTCTAAAAGTTCCCTCGCTCATATTAATTGAGTTGGCTCCCAAAGTTATCCGCATTGATTGAGCAACTCTTGGCAAGGAGAACTATCTTCCGCACTCCGATTTATTTCTAACACTAACCCAGAGCATAGTGCGTGTTTAAAGTTTGTAAATTTCAGGTTTCGCCTATTCACCCCCCTCTAGGCGACTTTCAATTGGTATCAAAGCTCGGTGCTTCATTAGAGTCTAACAACTTGAAGTGATGTCGGGAGAACACGCTAAGAGGGAGATGGTCACCAGCAAAAAGCCTGAAGGCTCGGGAAGGAAGAACGATGAAGGACTCTGTCAAAGGAGGCCGGCGACAAGCACAAGGAGGAATCTGCTTCCTCCATCAAGTCACATAGGAAGGGTGACAAGAAGAAAAAGAAAATAAAGAAGGTGGTCTACTACGAGACCGACTATTCATCACCTTCCACATCCAGCGCCGAGTCTACCAATTCGAAGCGCCAAGAGCGCAAGAAGTTTAAGAAGATGCCTCTACGGTATCCTCGCATTCCAAAACATGCTCCTTTACTTTCGGTACCCCTAGGCAAACCACTATATTTTGATGGTGATGATTATTGTATGTGGAGTGATAAAATGAGGCACCATCTAACCTCACTCCACGAAAGCATATTGGATATTATTGAGTTTGGAGCGCAGGCACCACAGGTAAGCGACGAGGACTACGACTCCGATGAGGCTGCCCAAATAAGGCATTTTAATTCCCAAGCAATTTCTATACTCCTTGCCTCCTTGTATTGAGAGGAATATAATAAGGTGCAAGGGTTCAAAAATGCCAAAGAAATTAGTGATGTCCTCAAAACGGTGCATGAAAGGGACGACGTGACCAAAATCACCAAGCGCGAGACGATCAAGGGAGAGCTCGATCGATTCATCCTCAATAAAGGAGAAGAGCCACAAGCAATGTACAACCGGCTCAAAACAATGGCCAACCAAGTGCGCAACCTCGGGAGCACGAAGTAGGATGTCCATGAAATGGTCAAGGTTATTTTTAGATCTCTCGTTTTTCATAATCCCACTCAAGTGCAACTAATCCGTGGAGATCCTAGATATAAACAGATGTCTCCCAGGAAGTAATTGGCAAGTTTGTGAGCTTTGATCTAATGATCAAAGACTCTAAACACATTGTCAACTTGGAGCAAGGTGCCACCTCCACACCCGAGGTGCAACCCGTTGCATTCAAAGCAACGGTAGAGAAGAAGGAAGAGTCTACACCAAGTAGACTCCCAACTGACGCCTCCAAGCTCGACAACGAGGAGATGGCTCTTATCATTAAGAGCTTTCGATAAATCCTCAAACAAAGGAAGGGTAAGGACTACAAACCCTGTTCCAAGAGGGTGTGCTATAGGTGTGGTAAGTCTAGTCACTTTATTGCAATATGTCCATATACTAGTGACAGGGACAGGGACGATGACAAGAAAGGGAAGAAGAAGATGGAGAAGAAAAGATACTACAAGAAGAAAGGTGGCAAGGCACACATGGGGTGTGAATGGGACTCCGACGAGAGCTCCTCCGACTCCTCCTCCGACGAGGACACCACCAACATCGCCATCAACAAGGCACTTCTCTTCCCCAACGTCGGCCACAAATGCCTAATGGCTAAGGACGGCAAAAAGAAGGTACATTTTAGAGATACCCCCAAATATACTACGCCGATGATGAGGGTAGCTCTATTGATGAAAATGATGAATTAACTTCTGTTATTGCCAACCTCACCAAGGATCAAAAGAAAAAAGATAAATGAATTGATAGAAACCATTAACGAGAAGGATGTCTCTTGGAGTGCTAAGAGGACTTGCTCGTTAAGGAAAATAAGAAGTTTGTTAAACTAAAAATGCTTATGCTTTTGAAGTAGAAAAATGTGAAAATTTGTCTAAAGAGCTTAATGTTTGCAATGATTCAATTTCCTGTCTTAGAACTGAAAATGCTAGTTTAAATGCTAAGATAGGATAATTGAATGCTTGCAATGTTTCTACATCTACTATTGAGCATGTCACAATTTGCATTAGATGTAGATATGTTAATATTGATGCTACGAATGATCACCTTGCCATGATTAAAGAATAAAATGATCACATAGCCAAATTAAATGTTAAAATTGCCGAGCATGAGTTAGAGAATAAAAAATTTAAATTTGCTCGTAGCATGCTTTATAATGGGAGATGCCCTGTCATTAAGGATGACATTGGCTTTCAACAAGGGAGCCAAAGCAACATCAAGGTTAATGCCCCCAAGAACAGACTCTCTAATTTTGTTAAGGGTAAGACTCCCATGGTTCGGGATAGAGAGGGTTACATTTTATATCCTGAAAACTATCCTGAGCACAAAATTAGGAAAATTCATGCTAGAAAATCTCATACTATTTCTCATCATGCTTATATGTATAGTAATGAGGCTTCTAGCTCTAGTCATTCAACTCATATCAAAATGTCTAAAAAGAAAATTGTCAATGACATATCATTTCATTTAAGACTTTTAATGCATCTTTTGTGATAACTAACAAATCAGGCAAAGTAGTTGCCAAATATGTTGGGGGCAAACATAAGAGTCCTAAGACTTACGTTTGGATACCCAAGGTGCTTGTTTCTAATGTGAAAGGACCCAAGACCATTTGGGTACCTAAGAATAAGGTCTAAATTTGTTTTGTAGGTTATATGCATCCAGCGGGTCAAGTTGGATAATCGATAGCGGGTGCAAAAACCACATGACAGGGGAGAAAAGGATGTTCTCCTCATATGAGAAAAATGAAGATTCCCAAAGAGCGATTACATTTGGGGATGGAAATCAAGGTTTGGTCGAAGGTTTGGATAAAATTGCTATATCTCCTGACCATTCCATTTCCAATGTTTTTCTTGTAGTTTCTTTAGATTACAACTTGCTTTTGTTTCTCAATTATGTAAAATGGACTACAATTGTCTGTTTACTCATGTTGGTGTTACTGTCTTTAGAAGAAGTGATGATTCAATAGCATTTAAGGGAGTGTTAGATGGTCACCTATACTTAGTTGAATTTAATGATAACAATGCTGAACTAGACACTTGCTTAATTGCTAAGACTAATATGGGCCGGCTCTTGCGTCGCCGACTTGCTCATGTTGGGATGAAGAATCTTCACAAGCTTCTAAAGGGAGAGCACATTTTAGGACTAACAAATGTTCATTTTGAGAAAGGTAGGATTTGTAGCGCATGTCAAGCAGGGAAGCAAGTTGGAGCTCATCATCCACACAAGAACATCATGACGACCTATAGGCCGCTTTAACTACTCCACATGGATCTATTCGGCCTCATCGCTTACATAAGCATCGACGGGAGTAAGTATTATCTTGTGATTGTGGATGATTATTCTCGCTTCACTTGGGTATTCTTTTTACAGGAAAATCTCAAACCCAAGAGACTTTAAAGAGATTCTTGAGACGAGCTCAAATGAGTTTGGATTGAGAATCAAAAAGATTAGAAGCGACAATGGAACGGAGTTCAAGAATTCACAAATTGAAGGATTTCTTGAGGAGGAGGGCATCAAGCATGAGTTCTCTTCTCCCTACACACCTCAACAAAATAGTGTAGTGGAGAGAAAGAATAGAACTCTTTTGGATATGGCAAGAACCATGCTTGATGAGTACAAGACTTCGGATTGGTTTTGGGCGGAGGTGATTAACACCGCTTGCTACTCTATCAATCGACTCTACCTACACCGAATCCTCAAGAAAAAATCATATGAACTCCTCACTGGTAAAAAGCCCAATGTTTCTTATTTCAAAGTTTTTGGGAGCAAATGCTTTATTTTTATTAAGAGAGGTAACAATTATAAATTTGCTCCTAAAGAGGTAGAAGGCTTTTTACTTGGTTATGACTCAAATACAATGGCATATAGAGTCTTCAAAAAGTTCACTGGATTAGTTGAAGTTTCTTGTGACATTGTGTTTGATGAGACTAATGGCTCCTAAGTGGAACAAGTTGATCTTGATGAACTAGATGATGAAGAGGCTCTATGCGTCGCGCTAAGGAACATGTCCATTGGGAACGTGTGTCCAAAGGAATCCGAAGAGCCTCCACAAGCACAAGATCAACCATAATCTTCCATACAAGCATCTCCACCAACTCAAGATGAGGATAAGGCTCAAGAAGAAGAGGATGAAGATCAAGACGATGAGCCACCTCAAGAGGACATTGATCAAGGGGGAGATGAAGATAATGAAGACAAGGAAGATGATCAAGAGATTCGAGATCAAAGACCACCACACCCGA
Source organism: Zea luxurians (assembly GCA_029449295.1). Taxonomy (NCBI): domain Eukaryota; kingdom Viridiplantae; phylum Streptophyta; class Magnoliopsida; order Poales; family Poaceae; genus Zea; species Zea luxurians. Next base: position 11,639,280 of record JAOPSE010000042.1, read on the forward strand.
GAATCCATCAAGCAATTCAAAGAGATCACCCCATCAACTTCATACTTGGTGACATCCACAAGGGGTAACCACTCGATCTCGAGTTGCTCATTTTTGTGAACATTACTCTTTTGTGTCCTCTATTGAGCCACACAGGATAGAGGATGCACTAATAGATCTGGACTGGGTGGTGGCAATGCAAGAGGAGCTCAACAACTTCACAAGGAATGAGGTATGACATTTAGTTCCACATCCTAACCAAAATGTTGTAGGTACCAAGTGGGTATTCCGCAACAAACAAGATGAGCATGGTGTGGTGACTAGGAACAAAGCCCGACTTGTTGCCAAGGGATATTCACAAGTCGAAGGTTTGGATTTTGATGAAACATATACACCCTTAGCTAGGCTTGAGTCAATTCGTATATTACTTGCATATGCTACTTACCATGGCTTTAAGTTGTATCAAATGGACGTGAATAGTGCCTTCCTAAATGGCCCTATCAAGGAAGAAGTACGTGTTGAGCAACCTCTCGGCTTTGAAGATAGTGAGTATCCTACACATGTGTATAAGCTCTCTAAGGCGCTTTATGAGCTCAAGCAAGCTCCAAGAGCATGGTATGAATGCCTGTGAGACTTTCTTATCACTAATGGCTTCAAAGTTGGAAAAGCTGATCCTACTCTCTTCATTAAAACAATTGCTAAAGACTTGTTTATATGCCAAATTTATGTTGATGATATTATATTTGAGTCTACTAACAAGTCATCTTGTGAAAAGTTTAGTAGGATTATGATACAAAAAATCGAGATGTCTATGATGGAGGAGTTGAAGTATTTCCTTGGATTTCAAATCAAGCAACTACAAGAGGGCACCTTCATTTGCCAAACTAAGTACATTCAATGCATACTCAAGAAGTTTGGAACGAAAAATGCCAAACCCATCAAGACAGCCATGGGAACCAGTGGACATCTCGACCTCGCCATGGGAGGTAAATCTGTAGATCAAAATGTATACCAGTCGATGATAGATTCTTTACTCTATTTATGTGCTTCTCGACCAGATATTATGCTTTCTGTATGCATGTGTGCAAGGTTTCAGGCAATTTCTAAGGAAGTTCACCTTAGAACCGTGAAAAGAATCATGAGATATTTAGTCTACACTCCTAAGTTTGGGCGTTGGTACCCCAAGGGATCTACCTTCGATCTAAATGGGTATTCTGATGCCGGCTAAGCCGGATGTAAAATTGATAGAAAGAGCACATTAGGGACTTGTCAGTTTCTGGGAAGATCCTTGGTGTCTTAGGCTTCAAAGAAACAAAACTCAATAGCTCTATCCACCACCGAAGCCAAGTATATTGTTGCAGGCCATTGTTGTGCACAATTACTCTGGATGAGGCAAACCCTTAGGGACTATGGCTACAAGTTGAGCAAAGCCCCTCTTCTATGTGATAATGAGAGTGCAATCCGCATGGCGGATAATCCCGTTGAACACAGCCGCACTAAGCACATATACATCCAGTATCACTTTTTGAGAGATCACCAACAAAAGGGGATATCGAAATTGCTTATGTTAACACCCACAACCAATTAGATGATATCTTTACCAAGCCCCTAGATGAAAAGACCTTTAGCAAGCTTAGAAATGAGCTAAACATCTTAGATTCTTGGAACTTTGATTGAAACATTGCTTCCACTACAACTCTGTCGGTTTCATTTACCCTTTTCCCTCCTCATAAACTTTCACTCATATTCCTTTTACCAAAGGGGGAGAATTAAAAGGCCTCTCAAAATTCTTTGTTTTTGGCAATTAATGCTAAAGGGGGACAAATTAATAGGCCTAAAGCAAAAGGACCGCACCACCACCATTTTCAAAAATTGTCATTTTCGAAAACTATTTCACAAAGAGGAAGAAATTATTTCAATTGCAAAAACCCTCTTGACAGCTAAGGGGAGAACTTCTTCAGAGGGAGCTTTTATTTAGCTAAAGGAAAACATTTGAAATAGGGGGAATTTTCAAAATCTTGAAAATGCTTTTTGAAATCATATTCTTATACTATTGGCTATTTGCACAATAATTTGAAAAGACTTTTCCAAAAGAGTTACAAAAACAAGCAAAGTGGTGCAAATATGGTCCAAAATGTTAAACTAGAAGAAAGCAATCATACATGCTTGGAAATAATCTTCAATTGGTTCAATTTAAGCAACTTATGCACATTTCTCAAAATTACAAACTAGTTACGTTTCTACTCTTTATATTTGCTTTGGTTTGTGTTGGCATCAATCACCAAAAAGTGGAAGATTGAAAGGGAAATAGGGCTTAACCAATTTCCTGTAATCGATTTTTGTGTTTGACGTCCATCACAAACCACATGGTCTAACTAGTTTGCCTAGTTTTCATTGTATCTCAGGTGCATAAAGTTCAACATAAACCAACAAAGAAATTGAGTTGGAGAACTCTACAAAGTTTGGAGCAAAGACAAGCATTGGCGCTGCCAGTGGCGCATCGGACACTATCCGGTGCCCAGGCCAAGGCACCCACGAACTGGCCGCTCTCTGGTTTTCTGACGGGCACTCCGCTAGAATTCACTGGACTGTCCGGTGTGCACCGGACAGTGTCCGGTGAGCCAGCGGAGCAACAGTCAACTGCGCCAACGATCGTCTGCGATGTCAGATGAACAGTGCACAATTCAGAAGACAGAAGTTAGAGCTGCGAAGTTAGAACGCACCAGACTGTCCGGTGTCGTAAGAGGACAAATGACTTCAACGGTCAACCGCTCCAAACCCCAACGGTCAGCTGACGTGGCACGGACTGGACAATGAACAGTGCCATGTCCGGTGCACCACCGGACTATCCGGTGTGCCCATCGACAGCAACGACTAGAATAGTGGTTGGGGCTATAAATACCCGCAACCACCACCATTCAAGCTATCCAAGTTTTCTGGACTCCACATTCAATACAAGAGCAAAAGCATACAATCCAAGACACAATCAAAAGATCAAATCCTCTCCAACCCTCAAAATCAACTCAATTGCTTAGTAACTTGAGAGAGTGTGTTTTGTGTTTCTTTTGTTGCTCTTGTTACTTGGATTGCTTTATCCTTCTCATTCTAATTCTTCTAAGTGCTTTATAAAGCTAGCAAGAGACACCTAAGTGTGTGGTGATCCTTGCGAGGTCTTAGTGACCTAAATGATTAAGGAGAAGCACTCGACCGGTCTGTGTGACTGATTGAGAGAAGGAAAGGGTTAGAATAGACCCGACCTTTGTGGCCTCCTCGATGGGGACTATGTTCTTTGGAACCGAACCTCGATAAACAAATCACCGTGTTCTTCTGTGTTGATCTCCACTTTATTTGTTTCCCCTTCTTTTCTCTCTCTAAAAGTTCACCCGCTCATATTAATTGAGTTGGCTCCCAAAGTTATTCTCATTGATTGAGCAACTCTTGGCAAGAAGAACTATCTTGTGCACTTCGAATCATTTCTAACACTAACCCCGAGCATAGTGCATGTTTAAAGTTTGTAAATTTCAGGTTTCGCTTATTCACCCTCTCTAGGCGACTTTCAAGTGGCTAATAATTAGCCGACAAAATAATTAACAATAAAAATTAGCTATGATATGTTTGTATACTTGGCTAATATATGTCCTTTTGTTTTTATACGATCTATTAACACCTATTAGTAAGGTCAAATGACTAATGGACAAATAGTTTGCTAGCCCTCTAGCTAATAATTAGCTAATTTGTTAGCCGACCTGTTTAGACTTTAAGATACTAAATTAGTTAGTAAACTGTTTGTCACAAAGATTCAAACATGCCTTTGGAAGGCACGCTCCAACAAAAATTTGAAGCACATGGCTTTTTTGTTCTTTCCGCTCGCCAACTCAATTAGGGATGAAAACGAGTAACCGGACTTTTAGGTCAAATTTAATATTTTAAAATATATATGTATAAAATTTGATACTAATATTTTTTATATTATCAAGCACGTTGTGTTACATATAAGAATAAAATTTTGTATAAATTGTTTTATATATTATTTGTTTCCTACAACAAAAAAGATAAAAAGTGTCAAAAAGATAAAAAGTGTTCGTATCTATATTCGAATGGTAACTAAATTTTATATTTTGAAAAGATATATGATAAATTTAAGATTTATTTTTTATAAATCTTTACAAACTCAATGTTAAAAATAAGAATATCAATTTTCAAAACAGATTCTATATCGTATCTATTCACTATCAAAGAAAAAGTCCAAAAATGGTATCCGAATAGGTAACGTTTTCATTACTCAATTATATGGCGTGCTGTTTTTTTTTTCTGGAAACTAGACTAGAGAAACTGAGAAAGCAGCAACCAAGCACTGTTTCTGAAGGTAATTTCATTTCTTTCTCCGGCTTTCCCGGCGTCGAATCCTAGTCCTGGCGATGCCAAGATTTCCATTCCCTCCCGCCCCGCTAAACCCAGAGCCCAAAACCCCGGAAACCCTAACCCTAGAGAAAAAAGGGCGCCGCCACCCACCCTGGCCACCCGGGCGCGCTCAATTGTTCCCCGCCCCTTTTGCTGGTGGTTTCGTTCAAACCCAATCTATTTTTTCGCGAGCGCGCGCGTGCGGCGTTGTGAGAGAAGGCGGAGAAGATGGCTCCATTCGGCGATGGCGGTGTCGGCTGTGGCGATGGAGGGGAGGTGCTGCGTGGCTGGGACCCTCTGCGCAGTGGCAGCGCGCCGCCAACGATGGAGGGCGCGGCGGCGGCAGCGGCAGCGGCGGCGGCGGAGAGGAGGGTATTTGGCGGCGGCGGCGACGGCGCGTCGTTCTTCTCCGGGATCGACGGGCTCATGTTTGGCGCGAGGATGGACGAGGTCAGCAGGTGCCGCGGTGCCGCCGGAGCTCAGGTGAGGGTGTTGCTGATCTTGAGTTCGTCGATGGTTTTGGTTTCTTTGGTCCGTAAGGTTGGGTTTTGCCATTGCATTTTTCCGTCGATGGGCCTCTGAGGATTAGAGATGTATCTCACTGGTCACGGTTGCTACTGTGAGTAGTTTGATGTTCTTCTGTTCTTTTCGGTGGTTGGTTTGGGATTTGTATTTTAGCCCTTTTATTAAATAGATAGATGATTAAGGTTTCTACATGCAAGGAAGTTGACAGAAACGACGAAGTTACCATCTTTAGTGTTTGGTTTTCAATGCTAAACAGTAGTGTTTCATGAGTGTCATTCTGTAGGTTCTTGGAGAGGACATATCCTGTGCAATCACTCATTTTGGTGCAAGCGTGCAATCAAACTATTCAGAGCATCCAATCTAGATCCAACGGTTTCATATGGAAGGGGTTAAAAGTAAAATAGGTACTATGTTTGGAAGGGGTTAAATATAAAATAACAGTCATCATTAGATCTAGATTAGATGCACCAAACCGCTTGATTGCACGCTTGCACCAATATAAGTGATTGCATAAGATATTTTCCCGTTCTTGGAGGTGTTTATATTTGTCTTTTATTTATAGATTAGGTAGTCAGTTGGATGCCAGGTCGGATGTGTTCTTCTAAATATAGCATGTGATATGTGTGATTTTGCTTAAAATATTTGAATTTGCCACAGGTTCTTGTCTAGACACAAGTTACCATAAGTATATGCTATATATATTGGGAGCCGCCTACTGCTAATGATGTTTGCTGTTATCTAGTTCCTCAACACTTGAACTACGCATTCTTGTCCATTTGCCATGTCCAGACCATCAGGTTAGGGACGGAAACCGTTGGGAAAAACCCTGTTCCGTACCGATTTTTATATTTACCCCACTCGAATTCGTATTTTCAGACAAATGTGAAAAGGATATGAAAAACGGGTTGAAAAAAATGAAAACAGAATGAAAACAGTTTAGGCCATATCTTGATCGTTTTCGTTTATCCCGTATTAATACAGCATCGAACCGTATTCAAATATGGTATATCCCGTTTTGACATTGTTAGTCAGCTCACTGCCCTGCCCATAAGTGTATCCCGTATTTCTGTATGCCAAATTGTATCTCATATTTCTGTATATAAAATTATAGTATGACAAGGACATAGAGAGGAAGGACTTGGTGCAGGATGATTTTTAGCTTGAGTACTATGTTTGGTGTGGTTGACTTTGGTGAACTACCAGTGTGCTTGTGCAATTATGTGTCTACTTAATTAATTGCACTATATTGACTTATTACATGTTTTTATAGACCTATTATCAATTTATGTACTTATGTTACTCATATTAATATATTATTATTATATAGTTGCTGTTCATTGATGAGATTACGTATGATATGGATGGTGTTTTCGTTTACTTTTCGATTTTTGACCGTTACCGATGCATTTCTGTTCGGAATAGTTCATTTCCGTCATCCCGCACATCCTGTGTCCGATAATTCTGAACCTGAATCTGTTTACGAATTAAAATGTAAAAGTTAAGACGATAAAGGTTTATCCTGACCGATTCCGTTCGTTCACGTCCCTACATCTGATGAGATAATTGACATTATGGAAGAAGAGACAAGGGGATTCGACGAAATGGAGGCGTTGGCGTTGGCTTCTCTGTTTTGGAGACGCAGGCGATAGACAAACTCTAAAATAGATACGAGACAGTACTTAGGGCTACGTAAACAGGTATCAGTGTCCTACCGTTTACCGTTCCTGTGCGCAGACGCCGTCATCTCTTGCGGCCTGCGTCTCCTCTCGCGGCTCCTTGCGCGACGAGAAGAAGGCCACGGACGGCGCCGGGGATGACCCCATCACCGTGCCCCGGAACGCGATGGACGCCGTGGGCCTGGGCGCCGACTTGGCGTACGCCGCGATCCTCGACCCCGCGGCGTGGCTCACGTGCGACGCGGCCAGCACGTGCGCGTCGGCAAAGATGGTGTACCCCTCCGCCGCCTTGTTCATCAGGACCATGCCGGCGCTGCCGTACGCGGCCACCGTCTGCCCCTGCTCGACGTGCTCGCTGATGGAGCGGCTCTCGCACAACACCACCTTGCCCCTCACCTCGGCCTCCACCAGCGCGCTGCAGTCGCGGGCCTTCGGGAACACGAGCGGCAGCGGGCGCACCCGCGGTGTTGTTCCGGGGCTGGAACAGCGACTCGCCGTGGAACTCCTGCCCGTTGCCGAGCCTCACGGTGGCGCGTATCGCGCGGTTCATGGTGCCTGCCGCGACCATGAGCATCCACGGCGCGCCGTTGGTGATGGACCCCGCGGCCTTGAACGTGGCGATGGCGATGAGGTCGTAGTTGAACTGCGCGCCGTCGGTGGCGCCGATGGAGAAGGAGAGCGGCGAGAGACCGAACCAGCCTGCTCTCTCGCTCGAGAAACCTCCTCCGCTCCGCCCCTCGCCTCACCAGCCCGACATTGAAGAGGTTGTAGTCCCGCTCGAACCGCCGCCGGGCCTCCCCGGCGAGGTATGGCCCCACGAACACTGTATGCGAGGTCTCCAAGTTCATGTCGCGGCAGGGCACGCGGATGGGGAACGCCCCGCCCCCGCCGCCGCCGCTCCGGTCGAGCCACCGCCGGAGGTGCGCCAGGATGACGCGCTGCTGGAGCGCGGCGTAGGTGGACACGCGCGCGGGGTGAAGTTGGGCGCGATCCGCCGCCGCAGGTCCTTGTGGTCCTGGGCGCGATCCGCCGCCGCAGGTCCTTGGGCGCGATCCCCGGCGAGGTACGACCCCACGAACACCGCCTGCGAGGTCTCCAGGTTCATGTCGCGGCAGGGCACGCGGATGGGGAACGCCCCGCCGCCGCCGCTCCGGTCGAGCTACCGCCGGAGGTGCGCCAGGATGACGCGCTGCTGGAGCGCGGCGTAGGTGGACACGCGCGCGGGGTGAAGTTGGGTGCGATCCGCCGTCTGGTCGCGGATCATGTGCGCCACGTTGCCGAGGAACGGCACCACCAGCGCCGGCCCGGGCAGGGGCCCCTTCTTCCGGTGGTAGGACACCTGCTCCATCAGGAAGTACAAAGCCACCGCGGCAACCAGGAACGGCGCCGCCGCGCGGAGGTCCAAGGAGCTGGGCACGGGCACGAGCACGGACAGAGACTGCGCCGCCATTGCGCTATGCTCTGGCCAAAGGCTGGCCACGAGCAGCAACCGCCCTAGCCGCCGCCGCCGCTTCTGCTACAGGTCAACCGTGAGGGCTGAGGAGACGGAGAAGCAAGAGATGTACACCCCGAACGAAGGAGAAGCGACGGAAGAGTACGCCAGACGGCGTCTGTGCACGGGAACGGTAAACGGTGGAAGGACACTGATATCTGTTTACGTAGCACTAAGTACTGTCTCGTTTCCATTTTAGAGTTTATCTGTCGTCTGCGTCTCTAAAACAAAGAAGCCAACGCCAACGCCTCCATTTCGTCGAATCCCCTTCTCTCTTCTTCCATAATGGCAATTATCTCACATCTGATAGAATGACTTTCTTGGATAACTCATGAAGATACATAATTTGAGGGAAATTCTCTTCCTCTTTTCCATGTTGCATTTTTTCATCTATTTAGACAATTAAGGTTCGTAAAATCTGGTTTTATTTTAGCAGATGCCTGTTTCTATCTTCATTTTTAGAGAGATTATTTTACATGTCAAATATAATTTGACGATTGGATTCAATCCATATTTGCTCAGAACTGAACTTGTTCTACATGCAACTTTTCTTATTTGTTCTGGTGCCACTATATTCAGGGGCCTAGCTTGGAATAGGACAATGACGATGCTTAATAATGAAATATTAGATGTAAACCATACTTTAGGGCTTGTTAATCATGGTTATACACATCAATCAATATACTGTGCATATAGGGCTAAAAGGGGTAACATGGGCAAGTGGATGTGGTGGGTTGGAGCGGTGGGGTTGGGGGGGGGGTTTGCAGCCCTGGCAGCATCACCCTGTATCCTATCCTTGGTTCTGCTGCTGGTATTCACTGTTATGTTTGCATGCTTAATGATTTAAAGTTTACCATTTGTTTTTGTAAAACCTCTTAGGCTCTTATCTTTAAGATTGTTTCACAGTTCTTTTGTTTAACTTTGATGTTTTCATTTTTGCCAACTGTTGGAAGAAAATGTCTTATTCTTGTTTATCTAATATACTTCATAGAAGGGACAACTTCATTTATATTTTTTTTCATCATGTGTTCATTCCAAATAATTTTAGGTTTTGTATTTTTGCTTCAGGAACATTTTGGCAATTCTACATCTTTATCTGTTGGACCATCTGGCCAACTGTTTAATGGTGCAGGAGACTGGGATGAATGGCAGTTTGGACCGAGCACAGTTCATAGTGGTGGTGCTATGGCAAACTATGCATTTGACATGGATCCCCTTTGGACAGATATGAATCCAGACAATGCTGAATATCACAGAAATATCCAGAATCGCTTCATGTCAAACATTGAAAACATGAATGCTTATGGTAATAGGGATCTTGATGCTTCCTCCATGTTTGATTCTGATATTTCAGATGCTCTATCTGGGTTGAGGCTCTCTAATAATTCAGTAATGGATCAAAGGAATAATAGGGAAGAGCTAGTAGATGAAATACTCGAGCGTCAAAGAGATTTCTCTAAAACTGTTGATGAAACCCGATCATCTTTGGTTGGTAATGTTTTTCATGCACCTAGGTCAGATGTGCATCCATCACAAATATATGGAGATGGTATTTTACGGAGGCAGACCAGTACATTAGATGGTTCCAATGTTTCAAGGATCAATCACCATCACATAAAGGGTGTGGATCGCCCATCTTTGGCTGACCAGCTAGCTATAATGCAATCAGGCAACTTTCCTAGAGGGACCAATCTTTCTCGCAATGTGTCTGTGACTAACATGTCCAACCCCATGAGCAACAGATACAACAGCAATACAGACTTGGATTTGGCTAGGAGTCGAATGGCATTTTTTGAGATACTTGCACAACAGTATCTGCAGGAGGATAATCTGTCATATAACGATAGTAGGATCTATCATGATGAGCCTTGTTTTCCCTGTTCAAGAATGCAAAGATCTGGATCTCATTTTTATTCAAACTCGCGGTGCATTCTATCCCATGGTGATCGGCAATCACGGCTCTTGTCCCTCAATAGGAAGGCAATGGGTAGAAATATTGGATCACATTCCTATCATGATAATACATTGTCAAACTACCTGGATGTGCTTTCTTTGGATAATGCAGATAGAAACGGTGCTGATTCAGTGGAACTGATTGATTTAGTGGGTCACGTTAAGGAAATTAGGTAAGTCTTTCTTTCCACATTTCTATTTTTGAATGGAAAATTTCTTCATTCATTCATTTCTTGTCTAACTAATGCAGTATGGATCAATATGGAAGCCGGTTTATTCAACAAAAACTCGAAATTGCATCACTGGATGACCGGGAAAAAATATTTCCAGAGATATTATCCAATGCCATTGCTCTAACAACTGATGTTTTTGGCAATTATGTTATCCAGAAGGTATATCTGTCTATCCTACTTTGATATCTCTGTTTCCTGTGTAATCCTGACATTTAGATTACGATGTTCTCAGTTTTTCGAGTTCGCTACAGAAAGGCAGTTAATCCAATTAGCAGATCAACTCAAAGGTCACATTTTGGAACTCAGCCTCCAGATGTATGGTTGCAGGGTAGTTCAGAAGGTCTGTTCTATGTTTAGTATTTTGTATATATATTATGTCATCAAAGCTTTGAACAAAATATGTGATTTGTCTATGCTTTGTACCATTTGTGCATGCACATGCCATGTTTTGTACAACTGTTTACAAGGTCTCTTTTTTCAAATATAAGATCTGAATTTAAATTCTTAATTTTATTCTGTTGTTTAAAACAAAATGTTATATGTTTTTTTACTGTTCTTCATATAAATAGATTTAGTCTTCAACCTACTTAGCACACATGAAAATTCTGCTTGAGAGTAGCCATAAGAAAGATTTATTTATATAAAGAGGGCAGGGGTCTATTGGCTTGTCATATGCTGCTTACAATGGTGGAGCTGTGCAGTCCTTGATGGCATTGCAGTTTAATCACATACACATATACCAAATTTATTTCCCCTGTTTACCTGTTAATGTAACAATTTCGGGCTTGTTCTCCCCTAGATTGATGTCACATTACTTTTCTTAGTTAGCAAATTTTGGAATTGCTTGCATTTTCTTTCCAGAAGAGTGGGCCTGGTGCAGCGGTAGAGCCTACCGTCTGTAGCCGGAAGGTCCCGGGTTCGAGCCCCAGCCTCTGCATATTATGTGGGTGAGGCTTGGCGCTTAAAGATACCCTTTCCTAGACCCGGCACAGTGCGGGAAGCCTACGGCACTGGGTACGCCCTTGCTTTTTCTTTCCAACGAGTATTGTGACCTGCTGCTTTCTTCTGTAGCTTGCAATTAGTTTGTGTAAACCATTAATAATAAATTATGATTTTAGTTTGATGATTGCATTTATTCTGATGTATAAATGCTGCCAGTCACCTTAATGATTTAATCCCTTTTATTACTTCGTCAGGTTTTTGAAGTTACCTTTCACCATTATTTTCTCATAAAATATATCATCTGTTCCTGCAAAACCAGTATTCTATGAAAGCATTTGAAGTTCATGTCTAATTGCATGAATTTTTGTACACCAAAACACCTGTATTTTGTAATACATGAAATTGGACCTTTTTCCCAAAAAGTGTTTTACTTCTGGATGGAGGTAGTATTTGTTACAATTCCTTTACTACAGTTCTTTATTATTTATTAGATTTGTGTGGTTAATGAAATTTTGAGGCGTTCTTTTGTTTCATATAAACTTTCTTTCACTTAGGTTTAAATGCTCCTTTGTTGCATGCATCTAATGTTTATATATGAAGTGCTCCTGCTGCACCAAGTCATTTCAGTGTGTTGGTCTCCACTATAGGCCAATATGTTTTATCATTTCTAGATTCGAATTTCTATGTTTGGCTTGAGTTCAAGTGACATGTATTTTATTTTAACATGCTGGATATTTAGTTGACGCCTTGACGGATACAAAACAATTTTCTTTTAAAGTTAGTTTGCCACCCTGTTGGGGACTGTTACTTTTTTCATTGTGGTGTTATTTTTGTTTCTAGTTCTAGTTATCTGTAACCCTAGTTGCAAGTCCTTTTGGTAGTTCTGTGCCTCTTAAATTAGTCTCAAACAGCCTCTTCATTTTACATGTGATACTGTTACGGAAGCTTCGTCCCCAATTATAGTTTGCTTTATCTGATTTATGTCCTAAATTACTGAACTTAGTCCTGTGTGTTGCCCACATTTGCTTGAATCTCCGTAGTCCTGTTATTGCCATCTATGGCAAATCATCCACAGTAAATTGTCGTAATCCTTTTGAAATCCAATAGTATTAGAACCACATGCATCATGAATTTTTAATTTCTTTTTGTTGATCTCCTGCACTACGTCCAATGAAGTTTAGTCTGTCCCCGTGGTGCTCTATTAGATAATTTATGTTTGTTATTAACAGGTTTTGGAGGTAGTTGATAAGGATCGAAAGATTGACATTGTTCATGAGCTCAGGAATCATATTCTGAAATGTATTGGTGATCAAAATGGTAACCATGTGATCCAGAAATGCATCGAGTGTGTTCCTGAAGACCGCATTCCATTTGTTATTGATCCTATACTTTCACAAATTCTTGTTTTATGTACCCATCAATATGGCTGCAGAGTTATTCAGGTACATAACACATCATTAACTTTTTAAAGATAAGTCTTGTTTCATGGACTAACTAATTTGATTGTTGCAGAGAGTTTTAGAGCATTGCCATGATCCTGTGACTCAAAGTGCTACCATGAATGAAATTGTGCAGCAGACCTTCCATCTGACAGATGATAAATTTGGGAACTATGTTGTTCAGGTATGTAAATTATTTCTATCCCTTTATGTAAATTATTTGAATATCTATCTTTTGATTGTACATTGGAATGTTCACTTCGATAAACTCAGGAGCTGTGTTAATGATATTTGAGCAAAATCAAGCTACTTTCTCTGCTGTGCTTTTATGTCTGTTGCCTTTGCCTCTGTTGTACTGACGTGGTTTCTTTGTGAATCTGTTTCAAACATTCTATAGCATGTGTTGAAACATGGGAAACCAGAAGAGCGTTCAGCCATCATTCAAAAGCTCTCTGGGCAAGTGATCATCTTGAGCAAGCTAAAGTATGCTTCTAATGTCATCGAGAAATGTTTGGAGTTTGGAACTCTTGAAGAACGTGATAGCCTTATTGGGGAGATCATTTCGTCTGGTCAAACATTTCAGGTTTGTCCTATTTTGTATTGCTATAGGAGGGTACAGTTTAGCATTTCATAGACAAACCGTTCCACTTTTATGCCTACTTGATTCAGTGTTTCAAGACATTAAGATTACATCTGCATAATTCTACCTAATTCCTGTCACGGCTGTATTTTCCATGACAATAATAGATGGCATTCACACATCATTAGCACCATGGTTGTTTTTTTCTCTCTTGTGTAACTAGAATTAATTTCACATCTGCTGCTAGTTTCATAGGAGCCTTGTGGAATATTCTGGGCACCTATCTGCTAGATTTCAATTGGCACATGTATCATGTATATGTTGTACATGCACATGGTGCTTTGGCTTTTGGGTTTTTTAAGCTGATGCCCTCGGTTTTGATGGTGTCCTTATTTTACCCTTAGTCGTGTTTTTTGATCAGTTTTGCTCTTCTAGTGCTTTAGAGCAGGAGGACAAAACTGAGCAAAAAAAACACGACTAAGGGTAAAAATGTGGACACAAACAAAACTGGAGGGCACCAGCTTAAAAAAACCCTTGGCTTTTAATCCGTTTGAACATGCATGTCGTGCTCTCTTTGTCGGAGTCTAACAAGTTTGATGGTCCTCCTATTTTTTTTTGCTAATGCAATTTTGGGTACATGAATCATGACTCTATGCATCTGTTTGGCAGGAATTGATGAAGGATCAGTTTGGTAACTATGTTGTACAGAAAGTCCTTAAGACATGTGATGAAAGATACCTAGAGATGATCCTCTCGAGCATTAAGTTACACTTGAATGAACTGAAGAATTACACATACGGGAAGCACATTGTGACACGCGTCGAGAAGCTAATCGTTACAGGAGGTGAGCAAACAGCAAATTATTCGCATCGCAATGCAAAAAGGATTTTCGAAGTAACTCTTGTACTGAGCAAAACACTCTGTTTCTGATTTCAGAGGAACGAGCAAGGATGGCCTCCCTGAGCGGCCAGCATCAGCAGCAGCCATCAAATTGTACAGCTGTCGACGCACACTAATCCCTTTTTTTTATGCATTGGCGTCAAATGCGACGACACATTGGTTCCTTTTAACGCATTGTGGCGTCAAATACGGGTAGCTAGATGAGAGCTAGGTTTTTGGGCACTGTAAATTCTTTTGGCCATGTGCAAGTTCATTTACAGTGGATAATAGATGTACATTGTGCTGTGGAGCGTTCGTTAGCTTTGGTATGGTAGGTGATCGAGAGCAGTGCTGTGTAATATAAATATACTCTTGTTGGTCTTCTGATTGAAGTCAGTAGGGCTCCAGTGCTGTTGTTCACCGTACGAAGTACAGTTGCTCTTTTGTAGCACTGATCTCGTTTTTCATTCATATGTAATCTCTAATTCATTCGTAAGGCTGCTTTCAAGTTCCAACCCTTGTCTTAATCACCGCCACATTAGTGATCAATTGTGCTGTCAATTTTGTTACCAATCATTGTTAGTTCCTGTCTTTTTGCATCGTTTTATTGTTGAGGTGGGATCCATATTGGAATAGAGCGAGGAAATACAATATGAAGGGACGTTAATAAACCTAAACACCATATCTTATTGTAGGGCGGTTATACGATTTGTTTTTGAACTTCAAACAATTGAAAGACAATATGTGACTGGTTCTAAAATGTGTCAGTTGGTATTGATTGATCTGGCTCTAACGCGATCTGTACCGATTGGATTGCCAACGACCGACGTTGGAGCTAGGCTAATCACGTGATGGCCAATAAGAAATAACTGACTTTTAGGGTGCGTTCGTTTTGGCCGGTTTAGCTCTTTCTGGGCTTGGTTCGAGGGAGAAAGTAATGGCCTGGTTTCGAATTGGGCCGTCCATTCAAAAGGTGTTTGTTTAGGTCTGAGAAGAAATAGACTGGTTTTGAATTGGTCCGGTTTGGACTTTTTTTCTTTCACCACTGTCCGACATTAATCCTGGTCTAGTGCCCTCTGGATCCAATCCATAACGCTGGTGGCGGAGGAGGCGAAGAGACGACAGCGTGGCGGCGCGAAGCAGCGACGACGGCTACCCTCCCCGCTGCCTTCTCACCAGTAAACTCTCGTCGATGCTTTCAAACTTCAAGGTGGTCCATCCCGGTGGCGCGCACATAGCCGCCGCTGGCGCGGGTGCAGAAGCCGACGTTGAGGCATCTCCCATCGCTGAGCACGCGCACACGGGCGTTGACGACGCTGTCCTCGGAGACGAATTGCTCGCGGGGGACAGCGAGGACGCGTCTGCCAGCGCGTCCGTGAACTGGCCGCCATACTCCAGGAGGAGCACGCGCGAGTGCTCCGATTAGATAAGGATGCCATGGCTCGATTAGATAAGGATGCACGCGCGAGCGCTCATCACGGCCCATCATCTAATCTGTGTTGGTTAACGCGTTTGTCCAGCATTATCTGATTGGTAGTTCTTTTGCTAATTAGGCTAGGCCTACTCCTTTTAGATTATGTTTTCTTGGAAAATATAATGTATATATATATACTATAACGAGAAGATCTGCTAGCAAGTCTATATTCTTTAGCTTCTAACGAGGATAAAGTTATAGAAGATGCTTAACACGCCAAGGTTCTGGAAGAATATTGTTTCAGTAGCAGTGCTTATTTGTTTGTGCTTGTGCACAACTGTTGGGGACTTGTTCTCAAATGCTATGAATTAAGAACAAGGCAACATAAAATGTTAAATATCAATGTCCTTCGTCCGCTGAAGCATTATCTCCACAAGGATTTAATGTACTTCGGACGAAGGCCATGAGCAAAACATTACGAAGGTCACGCCTTCGTAATCAGACTTATAAAACAATGAAATGCAAAATATAGAATATTAGAGAAAAATATGCCAAAGACAGATAATATCATTCACACATATTTTATTATGCAAGCCTAAATATTATACATAATATTTAAGTATATTTATACCTTCGTCTTGGCAGAAAACAATAATTCCAGCGTAATGTGTCAACGATTACAAGATTGCGTGAACAGTATAGGGGTAATGTTCACCTATTTATAGACACAAGACGCATCATGTGTAAAATTACATTTATGCCCTTTACAATCGACTACAATAATGACACAAAACATCATGGGTTTTTAAGTCATTTCATCTTTAAGTCGGTTCACCCCTTCGTCTTAAGATCTGTCACTGTGCCGAAGCTTTATAAGTGATAACTTCGGCGCTGCTTCTGAGAGGATCTGCCGAAGGTGTTCTCTTTCTTTAGGATCTTCGGCTACGAAGCATACCCCCAACAACAACCTTATCTAGTATATTATTCAACAGAATCCAATTTTTGAGCTAAATATGAACCTCACAGAGCTCCATTTGTTGCATCCATAATCATCCGCTTTTTGTATAAACATTTTTTTTCATTTGTCCTAATTCATTTGTGTGCCTATATTCATGTGTTTGAGTCCCTCGGAGAATTATTACAAGAATTAATTGTACACTTTAGGATCATGTATGTCAGCTCCTTATTTCAGTTTTGTTACATGTAGATCCCTACAACACTGATTAGAGTCGGGGAAGGCGAACCTCCTTCTTGAGATCTGGTACCAACTCCAAAAGGTACTAAATTCTTGTAAGGAAAATGGACCCCGGGCCATTTGGCTAATTGAATTTTGGTGTTTGATGAACAACACAATCCGTGAACTAATAAGTTTTCTAGTGTTTGTGTTTGTAGTTCACAGGATGCAAGATTTACTTGGACTAAGGAATTGAGGAAAGCAACACCTCAAAAGAAGACATTAAGAAGATCCAAAAAAAGTCCAAGTGTGTTGCTGCGGACTATCTGTGCGAGGCGCACCGGACTATCCGGTGCACCAGGGAACTCCAGCCCAACGGCTAGTTCCAGGTGGCACCCTGAGAGCACCTAGAGGGGGGGAGGTGAATAGGTGATCCTGTAAAAACTTAAAACTTAAAGCCACAAAACTTGATTAGGAGTTAGCACAATAAAATCAAGTGGCTAAGGAGAGCTCTTGTGAAGCACAATAGACACAGTGAGAACAAGCACAAGAGACACGAGGATTTATCCCGTGGTTCGGCCAAGTACAACACTTGCCTACTCCACGTTGTGGCGTCCCAATGGACGAGAGTTGTACTCAACTCCTCTCAAGTGATCCAATGATCAACTTGAATACCACGATGTTCTTCTTTTCTTTACTCTTTCCCGTTTGCGAGGAATCTCCACAACTTGGAGTCTCTCGCCCTTACAATGAGAATCAAAGTGAAAGCACTAGAGTAAGGGAGGGAAGCAACACACACAAATCCACAGCAAATACGCACACACACGGCCAAGACTCGAGCTCAAATGAATATCACAAAGTTCTCACTAGAACGAAGCTCAAATCACTAAGAATGACAAACGAGTGCGCAAAGACAAAGTGTGAATGATCAAGGATGCTCAAAGTATGCTTGGTGTCCTCCTCCATGCGCCTAGGGGTCCCTTTTATAGCCCCAAGGCAGCTAGGAGCCGTTGAGAGCAATCCAGGAAGGCAATTCTTGCCTTCTGTCGACTAGCGCACCGGACAGTCCGGTGCACCACCGGACACTGTCCGGTGCGGATTTCTTTCCTATTCTGGCGCAGCTGACTGTTGGAGACTTGGAGCCGTTGGCGCATCGGACACTGTCCGGTGCCCCCATCCGACCGTTGGTTCGGCCACGCGTCACGCGCGGATTGCGCGACCGACCGTTGGCCCGGCCGACCGTTGGCTCACCGGACAGTCTGGTGACTCACCGATCAGTCCGGTGAATTATAGCCGTACGCTGTTGACTTGGTTCCCGAGAGCGGCGACTTTGCCGTAGCCGACTCACCGGACACTGTCCGATGCACCACCGGACAGTCCGGTGATTTATAGCCGTACGCCACCGTCGAGACCCGAGAGCAGCCAGTTGACCAGATGTCAGCCTGGTGCACCGGACACTGTCCGGTGCACCACCGGACAATGTCCGGTGCACCCAGACTGAGCAGAGTCTTGGCTGCTCGAGCCAAGTCTTTTCCAATTGTATTTTCTCTGATTCTAGCACTTAGACAAATATGTTAGTACACAAAAACCAATGTACTAAGTCTAGAATCATACCTTTGTGTTGACTTTGCACTTCTTCCACCATTTGGCATAGTTTCACACTTAAACCATTTGTGTTGGCACATGATCACCAAAATACTTAGAAATGGCCCAAGGGCACATTTCCCTTTCAATCTCCCCCTTTTTGGTGATTTATGCCAACACAACAAAAAACAACTAAAAGAAGTGCAGTCTCAATGCAAATGAGAACACAAATTTGTTTTGATTCAAATTTGGCATATTTGGATCATTCTTTGCCACCACTTGGTTTGTTTTGTAAATCAAACTCAATTTCCTCTCTCTAAGTCAAAATCACTTGTTGAGGCATAGAGAGAGGTATTCCAAGAGAAATTGATTAAGAATTCAAAAACTACCCCTTTTTCCTATAATTAACATTCTCCCCACAAGAGACCACTTTTGACAATAAGAGACAATAAGAGTATTTTGACAAATCAAAAAGCTCTACTCTACTATTTTCAAAATTCTCAAGTGGTAGCTGATCCATTTCTTGCTTTGGCCTTATTTTCTCCCCTTTGGCATCAAGCACCAAAACAGGATCAACCTTGGCCCTAAAACCCCATTGCCTCACCAAAATCTTCAAATAAGAGTACAAAGGCAATAAAATATGGAGATGAACTTGGAGTGAGTTACCCTCTCATCGGAGTGCAGTGGAAGTCTTTCATGGTCCAAGTCCATCTTTCCCTTTCAATCCACTTTTGATACTAAATCAAGCAAGCTCAAACACATGGTTAGTCTCAAAAGGGTCAAGTTGTAGCACATCTCCCCCTAAATATGTGCATCACTCGCAAATGGACTTGTGAGGTCCGGGGAGTGCTTGTACAACTTGAGCACCATAAATAAACAACAAAATGCATAAGGGAACATGGTCAAAGCATAATACACATGTATGCTATAAATCAATCCAAGTTCCGCGAATCTAAGACATTTAGCTCACTACGCAGTCTGCAAAAGGTCTTCTCATCTAAAGGCTTGGTAAAGATATCGGCTAGCTGGTTCTCGGTGCTAACATAAAATACTTCGATATCTCCTTTTTGCTGGTGGTCTCTCAAAAAGTGATGCCGAATGTCAATGTGCTTTGTGCGGCTATGCTCAACAGGATTGTCCGCCATGCGGATAGCACTCTCATTGTCACATAGGAGTGGTACTTTGCTCAGATTGTAGCCAAAGTCCCGAAGGGTTTGCCTCATCCAAAGTAGTTGCACGCAACACTGTCCTGCGACAACGTACTCGGCCTCAGCGGTGGATAGGGCAACAGAGGTTTGTTTCTTAGAACTCCATGACACCAGGGACCTTCCTAGGAATTGGCACGTCCCTGATGTACTCTTCCTATCGACCTTACATCTAGCATAATCGGAGTCTGAATATCCAATTAAGTCAAAGGTGGACCCCTTTGGATACCAGATCTCGAAGCAAGGCGTAGCGACTAAATATCTAAGAATTCGCTTCACGGCCACTAAGTGACACTCCCTTGGATCGGATTGAAATCTAGCACACATGCATACACTAAGCATAATATCCGGTCTACTAGCACATAAGTAGAGCAAGGAACCTATCATGGACCGGTATGCTTTTTGATCAACAGACTTACCTCCTTTGTTGAGGTCGACGTGTCCGTCAGTTCCCATTGGAGTCTTCGCGGGCTTGGCGTCTTTCATCCCAAACCGCTTGAGCAAGTCCTGCGTATACTTCGTTTGGGAGATGAAAGTGCCGTCCTTGAGTTGCTTCACTTGGAACCCAATGAAGTAGTTCAACTCGCCCATCATCGACATCTCAAATTTTTGAGTCATCACCCTGCTAAACTTTTCACAAGACTTTTGGTTAGTAGAACCAAATATTATGTCATCGACATAAATTTGGCACACAAATAGATCACCATCACAAGTCTTAGTGAAAAGAGTTGGATCGGCTTTCCCAACCTTGAAAGCATTAGCAATTAAAAAGTCTCTAAGGCATTCTTACCATGCTCTTGGGGCTTGCTTAAGTCCATAGAGCGTCTTAGAGAGCTTACACACGTGGTCGGGGTACCGTTCATCCTCAAAGCCAGGGGGTTGCTCCACATACATCTCCTCCTTGATTGGCCCGTTGAGGAAAGCGCTCTTCACATCCATTTGGAACAACCTAAAAGAATGGTGAGCGACATAGGCTAACAAAATACGAATCGACTCTAGCCTAGCCACAGGAGCGAAAGTCTCCTCAAAGTCCAAACCTGCGACTTGGGCATAACCTTTTGCCACAAGTCGAGCCTTATTCCTTGTCACCACCCCGTGCTCGTCCTGTTTGTTGCAGAACACCCACTTGGTTCCCACAACATTTTGCTTGGGACGCGACACCAGTGTCCAAACTTCATTTCGCTTGAAGTTGTTGAGCTCTTCCTGCATGGCCAACAACCAATCCGGATCTAGCAAGGCCTCTTCTACCCTGAAAGGCTCAATAGAAGAGACAAAAGAGTAATGCTCACAAAAATTAGCTAATCTAGAGCGAGTGGTTACTCCCTTGCTAATGTCACCCAAAATCTGGTCGACGGGATGGTTCCTTTGAATCATCGCTCGAACTTGAGTTGGAGGGGCCTGTGGTGCTTCTTCCTCTTCAACTTGGACATCTTGTGCTCCCCCTTGATCACATGCCTCTTCTTGAGGAACCTGTTCATCATCTTGAGTTGGGGGTTGCACCATTGTTGAGGAAGAAGGCTGATCTTGTTCCTCATGTTCCTGCGGTCGCACGTCTCCAATCGCCATGGTACGAATCGCGTCCGTTGGAACATCATCCTCATCTACATCATCAAGCTCAACTTGCTCTCTTGGAGAGCCATTAGTCTCATCAAATACAACGTCGCTAGAGACTTCAACCAAACCTGAAGATTTGTTGAAGACTCTATACGCCTTTGTATTTGAGTCATAACCTAACAAAAACCCTTCTACAGCTTTGGGAGCAAATTTTGAAATTCTACCTTTCTTCACCAGAATGTAGCATTTACTCCCAAAAACTCGAAAATACGAAACGTTGGGTTTGTTACCGGTTAGTAGCTCGTATGACGTCTTCTTGAGGAGGCGATGAAGGTAGACCCGGTTTATGGCGTGGCAAGCCGTGTTCACAGCTTCCGACCAAAACCGCTCGAGCATCTTGAATTCTCCAAGCATCGTCCTCGCCATGTCAATAAGCGTCCTGTTCTTCCTCTCTACCACACCATTTTGTTGTGGTGTGTAGGGAGCGGAGAACTCGTGCTTGATTCCTTCCTCCTCAAGGTACTCCTCCACTTGAAGGTTCTTGAACTTGGATCCGTTGTCGCTCCTTATCTTCTTCACCTTGAGCTCAAACTCATTTTGAGCTCTCCTTAGGAAGCGCTTGAGGGTCCGTTGGGTTTCAGATTTATCCTGCAAAAAGAATACCCAAGTGAAGCGGGAAAAATCATCAACAATTACTAAACCATACTTACTTCCCCCGATGCTGATGTAGGCGACGGGTCCGAAGAGGTCCATATGCAGCAGCTCTAGGGGTCTTGATGTGGTCATCACATTCTTGCTATGATGCGCACTTCCCACTTGTTTACCTGCTTGACAAGCTGCACAAGGTCTATCTTTTTCGAAATGCACATTTGTTAGACCTAACACATGTTCTCCCTTTAGAAGTTTGTGAAGGTTCTTCATCCCCACATGTGCTAGACGGTGATGCCACAGCCAGCCCATGCTAGTCTTAGCAATTAAACATGCATCTAGACCGGCCTCCTCCTTTGCAAAATCAACTAAATAGAGTTTGCCGTCTAGTACACCCTTAAAAGCTAATAAACCATCACTCCTTCTAAAGACAGACACATCTACATTTGTGAATAAGCAATTGTATCCCATATTACATAATTGACTAACCGATAGAAGATTATAACCTAGCGACTCTACTAAAAATACATTAGAGATAGAGTGCTCATTTGAGATGGCTATCTTGCCTAAGCCTTTAACCTTGCCTTGATTCCCGTCACCGAATATGATTGAATCTTGGGAATCTTTATTCTTGACGTAGGAGGTGAACATCTTCTTCTCCCCCGTCATGTGGTTTGTGCATCCGCTGTCGATAATCCAGCTTGATCCCCCGAATGCATAAACCTGCAAGGCAAATTAGGCTTGGGTCTTAGGTACCCAACTCTTGTTGGGTCCTACAAGGTTAGTTATAATAGCCTTAGGGACCCAAATGAAAGTATTATCTCCCTTGCATTTTGCCCCTAATTTCCTAGCAATCACTTTCTTATCCTTTCTACAAATTGCAAAGGAAGCATTACTAGCATGGTAAATTGTAGAGTTTTCATTACTTACATTCCTAGGAATATGAACAACATTTCTTCTAGGCATATGATGAATAACATTTTTCCTAGCCAAATTTCTACCATGCATAGAAGAACTTGAAGCAATCATGGTATGTGAATCAAAAGCATTATAACTTCTATCATAATGAACATTCCTAGAATATCTCCTATCATGATACATGAAAGCATGGTTCTTTTTAGCACTATTAGTCATTGGAGCCTTCCCTTTCTCCTTGGTGGAGATGGGAGCCTTATGACTTGTTAAGTCCTTGGCTTCCTTCTTAAAGCCAAGCCCATCCTTAATTGAGGGGTGTCTACCAATAGTGTAGGCATCCCTTGCAAATTTTAGTTTATCAAATTCATTTTTGCTAGTCTTAAGTTGTTCATTAAGACTAGCCACTTCATCACTTAATTTAGAAATGGAAACTAGGTGTTCACTACAAGCATCAACATTAAAATCTTTACATCTATTGCAAATCACAACACGTTCTACACAAGAGGTTGATTTATTAGCTATTTCTAACTTAGCACTCAAGTCATCATTGATACTCCTTAAGCTAGAAATAGATTCATGGCACGTAGATAATTCACATGAAAGCATTTCATTTCTTTTAACTTCTAGAACAAGATAATTTTGCGCACTAACAAATTTATCATGCTCTTCATATAAAAGGTCCTCTTGCTTTTCTAACAATCTATTCTTCTCATTCAAAGCATCAATTAATTCATTGATTTTATCAATTTTGGTTCTATCTAATCCTTTGAATAAACATGCATAGTCTATTTCATCATCACTAGATTCATCATCACTTGAAGAAGCGTAAGTACTAGTATTGCGAGTGCTTACCTTCTTCTCTTTTGCCATGAGACAGGTGTGATGCTCGTTGGGGAAGAGGGATGATTTGTTGAAGGCGGTGGCGGCGAGTTATTCGTCATCAGAGTCAGATGAGGAACAATCCGAGTCCCACTCTTTCCCAAGGTTTGCCTCGCCTTTAGCCTTCTTGTAAGTCTTTTTCTTTTCCCTCTTCTTTTCTTGATCCTGGTCACCATCATTATCAGGACAATTAGCAATAAAGTGACCAACCTTACCGCACTTGAAGCAGGAGCGCTTTCCCTTCGTCTTGTTCTTTTTGGGATGCTCCTTGTGGCCCTTTAGCGCCGTCTTGAAGCGCTTGATGATGAGGGCCATTTCTTCCTCGTTGAGCCTCGCCGCCTCAACTTGCGCCACCTTGCTAGATAGCACCTCCTTGCTACTTGTTGCTTTGAGAGTAACGGTTTGAGGCTCGTGAATTGGGCCATTCAATGCCTCATCGACGTATCTTGCCTCCTTGATCATCATTCGCCCGCTTACAAACTTTCCAAGTATTTCTTCGGGCAACATCTTGGTGTACCTAGGATTTTCACGAATATTGTTTACAAGATATGGATCAAGGACAGTGAAAGACCTTAGCATTAGGCGGACGACATCGTGGTCCGTCCATCGCGTGCTTCCATAGCTCCTTATTTTGTTGACGAGGGTCTTGAGCCTGTTATATGTTTGGGTTGGCTCCTCTCCTCTGATCATTGTGAATCTCCCAAGTTCGCCCTCCACCAACTCCATCTTGGTGAGCATGGTGACGTCATTTCCCTCATGAGAGATCCTGAGGGTGTCCCAAATCTGCTTGGCGTTATCCAAGCCGCTCACCTTATGGTATTCATCCCTGCACAATGACGCTAAAAGAACAGTAGTAGCTTGTGCATTTTTATGAATTTGTTCATTGATGAACATGGGACTATCCGTACTATCAAATTGCATTCCATTTTCTACTATCTCCCATATACTTGGATGGAGAGAGAACAAGTGGCTACGCATTTTGTGACTCCAAAATCTGTAGTCCTCTCCATCAAAGTGAGGAGGTTTGCCGAGGGGAATGGAAAGCAAATGAGCATTTGAACTTTGCGGAATATGAGAGTAATCAAAAGAGAAGTTCGAGTTAACCGTCTTCTTTTTTTCGTAGTCGTTGTCGTCGTCGTCCTTTTGGAAGAAGAAGACTCGTCGCTGTCGTCGTAGTAGACAATCTTCTTAATACGTCTCTTCTTCTTCCCGTCCTTCTTCTTATGACTTGAGCCCGAGTCAGTGGGCTTGTCGTCTTTTGGCTCATTGATGAAGGACTCCTTCTCCTTGTCGTTGTTGATCACCATCCCCTTG
The DNA here is from genome assembly GCA_029449295.1 of Zea luxurians. Classification (NCBI taxonomy): domain Eukaryota; kingdom Viridiplantae; phylum Streptophyta; class Magnoliopsida; order Poales; family Poaceae; genus Zea; species Zea luxurians. The sequence continues at coordinate 11,664,066 of JAOPSE010000042.1, forward strand.
CCCTTAGGATCCATCTCTTCGGGCGATTAGTCCCTTTCGTGAAGAGAATAACTCTGATACCAATTGAGAGCACCTAGAGGGGGGGGGGTGAATAGGTGATCCTGTAAAAACTTAAAACTTAAAGCCACAAAACTTGATTAGGAGTTAGCACAATAAAATCAAGTGGCTAAGGAGAGCTCTTGTGAAGCATAATAGACACAGTGAGAACAAGCACAAGAGACACGAGGATTTATCCCGTGGTTCGGCCAAGTACAACACTTGCCTACTCCACGTTGTGGCATCCCAATGGACGAGAGTTGCACTCAACTCCTCTCAAGTGATCCAATGATCAACTTGAATACCACGGTGTTCTTCTTTTCTTTACTCTTTCCCGTTTGCGAGGAATCTCCACAACTTGGAGTCTCTCGCCCTTACAATGAGAATCAAAGTGAAAGCACTAGAGTAAGGGAGAGAAGCAACACACACAAATCCACAGCAAATACACACACACACACAGCCAAGACTCGAGCTCAAATGAATATCACAAAGTTCTCACTAGAACGGAGCTCAAATCACTAAGAATGACAAACGAGTGTGCAAAGACGAAGTGTGTGAATGATCAAGGATGCTCAAAGTATGCTTGGTGTCCTCCTCCATGCGCCTAGGGGTCCCTTTTATAGCCCTAAGGCAGCTAGGAGCCGTTGAGAGCAATCCAGGAAGACAATTCTTGCCTTCTGTCGACTGACGCACCGGACAGTCCGGTGCACCACCGGACACTGTCCGGTGCGGATTTCTTTCCTATTCTGGCGCAGCCGACCGTTGGAGACTTGGAGCCGTTGGCGCACCGAACACTGTCTGGTGCACATCGGACAGTTCGGTGCCCCCATCCGACCGTTGGTTCGGCCACGCGTCACGCGCGGATTGCGTGGCCGACCGTTGGCTCACCGGACAGTCCGGTGACTCACCGGACAGTCCGGTGAATTATAGCCGTACGCTGTTGACTTGGTTCCCGAGAGCGGCGACTTCGCCGCAGCCAACTCACCGGACACTGTCCGGTGCACCACCGGACAGTCCGGTGATTTATAGCCGTACGCCACCGTCGAGACCCGAGAGCAGCCAGTTGACCAGACCTCAGCCTGGCGCACCGGACACTGTCCGGTGCACCCAGACTGAGCAGAGTCTTGGCTGCTCGAGCCAAGTCTTTTCCAATTGTATTTTCTCTGATTCTAGCACTTAGACAAATATGTTAGTACACAAAAACCAATGTACTAAGTCTAGAATCATACCTTTGTGTTGACTTTGCACTTCTTCCACCATTTGGCATAGTTTCACACTTAAACCATTTGTGTTGGCACATGATCACCAAAATACTTAGAAATGGCCCAAGGGCATATTTCCCTTTCACACCCGAAGAGAAGACCACCAGATTGTCCGAAGTGAGCACCAGACTGTCCGGTGTGGAAAAGCCTGCGGCGCAAACGGTCACCTGCTCTGACAAAGCAACGGCTAGGCGCACCGGACATGCTACAGTGCGATGTCCGGTGCACCACCGGACTGTCCGGTGCACCATCAGACTGTCCGGTGTGCCGCAGAGAACTGCAGCTTTTCTCCAACGGCTATTTTGGAGTTGGGGCCTATATATACTTCACCCAACCGGCCATATGAAGGTGTGGGAGCCCAAGCAACATACCAGGGCACATAGTGCACATTTCCAAGAGCTCAAACACCCAAGTACTTAATAGAATCACTCGGTGATTAGCTTAGGTGCTTTGCGAAGTGTGAAAGGGAAATAGGGTCAAACCGTTTCCAATATGAATTTTGGTGGTTGAATTGCCAACACAAAAAATTAGACTAACTAGTTTGTTCTAGATTATGTGTTCTACAGGTGCCAAAGGTTCACAACAAACCAATACAAGTCAAAAGAAAGGGTTCAAAACTAAGAAGCAAAGTTTAACCGAAGGCAGCCCTGGTCTAGCGCACCGGACTGTCCGGTGCGCCACCGGACTGTGTCTGGTGCACTAGGGAGGAACGACTCTGAACTTGCCAGCTTCGGGAATTTGGAAGGCCGCTCCGCTATAATTCATCGGACTGTCCGGTGTGCCAGCAGAGCAACGACTACTTCACGCCAACGGTCGTTTGCAGAAGACATTAAATGCGCTACAGTGCGCGCCTGCGCGTGCAGAAGTCAGAGCAGGTGCCAGAAGGCGCACCGGACAGTCTACAGGACCTGTCCGGTGCACCACCGGACTGTCCGGTGGCCCAGTTGTTAGAAGCTCCAACGGTCAAACCCTAACGGTTGGGTGACATGGCTGGCACACCGGACAGTGTCCAGTGGCGCACCGGACTGTCCGGTGCGCCCGTCGACAGAAGCCATCCCCAACGACCATTTTGGTGGTTGGGGCTATAAATACCCCAACCACCCCCACATTCAAGGCATCCAAGTTTTAGCCATTTGCATTCAATACAAGAGCTCTAGATTTCATTCCAAGACACAAACAAGAGATCAAATCCTCTCCTAAGTCCAAAGTTCATTCCAATCAAATAGCGACTAGAGAGAGCGACATTTGTGTTCTTTTGAGTTCTTGCGCTTGGATCGCTTTTCTTCTTCTTTCTTTCTTGATCCTAACTCAATTGTAATCAAGGCAAGAGACACCAATTGTGTGGTGGTCCTTGTGGGGACTTGCTGTCCCGATTGATTGAGAAGAGAAGCTCACTCGGTCTAAGTGACCGTTTGAGAGAGGGAAAGGGTTGAAAGAGACCCGGTCTTTGTGACCACCTCAACAGGGAGTAGGTTTGCAAGAACCGAACCTCGGTAAAACAAATCACTGTGTCATCCATTCTTATTCGCTTGTGATTTGTTTTCCCACTCTCTTTTGGACTCGCTTATATTTCTAACGCTAACCCCGGCTTGTAGTTGTGCTTAAGTTTATAATTTTCAGATTCCGCCTATTCACCCCCCTCTAGGCGACTTTCAATTGGTATCAGAGCCTGGTTCTTCATTAGAGCCTAACCGCTCAAAGTGATGTCGGGAGAACACGCCAAAAAGAAGATGAAGAAGGTGGTCTACTACGAGACCGACTCTTCATCGCCATCCACTTCCGGCTCCGACGCGCCGTCCGTAACTTCTAAGCACCATGAGTGCAAGAATTTTAGTAAGATTCCCCTATGCTACCCTCATATTTCAAAACGTACTCCATTACTCTCCGTTCCATTAGGCAAACCACCGGTTTTTGACGGTGAAGATTATAACATGTGGAGTGATAAAATGCGGCATCACCTAACCTCACTCCACATTAGTATTTGGGACGTTGTTGAGTTTGGTGTATAGGTACCATCAGTGGGGGATGAGGACTATGATTCAGACGAAGTTGCCCAAATCCGGCACTTCAACTCACAAGCCACCACTATACTCCTCGCCTCTCTAAGTCGAGAGGAGTATAACAAGGTGCAAGGATTGAAAAGCGCCAAGGAGATTTGGGACATGCTCTCAACGGCGCACGAAGGAGACGAGGTGACGAAGATCACCAAGAGGGAAACGATCGAGGGGGAGCTCGGTCGCTTCATGCTCAACCAAGGAGAAGACCCGCAAGCCATGTACAACCGGCTAAAAACCTTGGTGAATCAAGTGCGCAACCTCGGGAGCACCAAGTGGGATGACCATGAAATGGTCAAGGTTATTCTTAAATCACTCGTATTTCTTAACCCCACTCAAGTTCAATTAATTCGTGGTGATCCAAGATATAAACTAATGTCTCCCGAGGAAGTGATAGGAAAACTTGTGAGCTTTGAATTGATGATCAAAGGCTCCAAGAAGATCATCGAGCAAGGCGCCTCCTCCTTCGTACCCGAAGCACAACCCATTGCATTCAAGGCAATGGAGGAGAAGAAAGAAGACTCTACACCAAGTAGGGTCCCCATCGACGCCTCCAAGCTCGACAATGAGGAGATGACGCTCATCATCAAGAGCTTTCGCCAAATCCTCAAGCAAAGGAGGGGGAAGGACTACAAGCCCCGCTCCAAGAAAGTGTGCTAGAAATGTGGTAAGCCCGGTCATTTTATCGCTAAATGTCCATTGTCTAGTGATAGTGACAGGGAAAACGACAAGAGGGGAAAGAGGAAGGAAAAGAAGAAGTATTACAAGAAGAAGGGTGGCGACACACATGTTTGCCGGGAGTGGGACTCCGACGAGAGCTCCACCAACTCCTCCGACGACGAGGATGCCGCAAACATCACCGTCAACAAGGGACTTCTCTTCCCCAACATCGGCCACAAGTGTCTTATGGCGAAGGATGGCAAGAAGAAGAAGGTAAAATCAAGATCCTCCACTAAGTATGCCACTTGAGGAAAATTCTAGTGATAATGAAAATAACTTGCTTACTCTTTTTGCCAATCTTAACATGCAACAAAAAGAAAAGTTAAATGAATTGATTAGTGCTATTCATGAGAAGGATGAACTCTTGGATAGCCAAGAGGACTTCCTTATTAAGGAAAATAAGAAACATGTTAAGACTAAAAATGCTTATGCTCAGGAGGTAGAGAAAAATAAAAAATTAACTAGTGAGCTAAGTACTTGCCATGAGACTATTTCCAACCTTAGAATTGAGAATGCTAATTTGATTGCTAAGGTTGAGAAGTCAAATATTTGTGATGATTCAATTGTCAATCTTAGAAATGATAATGCTAATTAATTGCTAAGATTGATCAATTGAATGTCTCTCTTGTTAGCCTTAGAAATGAGAATGAAAAATTGATTGCTAAGGCTAAGGAACTAGATGTTTGCAATATTTCCATTTCCAATCTTAGAGATGAGAATGACATTTTACATGCTAAGATTGTTGAATTAAATGATTGCAAACCCTCTACATCTACCATTGAGCATGTTTCTATCTGCACTAGATGTAGAGATATTAATGTTGATGCTATTCATGATCACATTGCTATAATTAAACAACAAAATGATCATATAGCAAAATTAGATGCTAAAATTTCCGAGCATGAGTTAGAAAATGAAAAATTTAAATTTGCTCGTAGTATGCTTTATAGTAGGAGACGCCCTGGCATTTAGGATGATATTGGCTTCCAAAAGGGAGACAATGTCAAGCTTAATGCCCCTCCTAAAAAAATGTCTAACTTTGTTAAGGGCAAAGCTCCCATGGTTCAGGATAAGGAGGGTTACATTTTGTGCCCTGCCGGCTATCCCGAACACAAAATTAGGAGAATTCATTCTAGGAAGTCTCACTCTGGACCTCATCATGCTTTTATGTATAAGAGTGAGACATCTAGTTCTAGGCAATCCACTCATGCTAAATTGCCTAAGAAGAAAACTCCTAAAGCATCAAATGATCATAATATTTCATTCAAGACTTTTGATGCTTCTTATGTGCTTACTAACAAATCAGGCAAGGTAGTTGCCAAATATGTTGGGGGAAAACACAAGGGGTCAAAGACTTGTGTTTGGGTACCCAAAGTTCTTGTATCTAATGTCAAAGGACCCAAAACTGTTTGGGTACCTAAAATCAAGAACTAAATTTGTTTTGTAGGTATATGCATCCGGGGGCTCAAGTTGGATCATCGACAGCGGATGCACAAACCACATGACTGGGGAGAAAAGAATGTTCTCCTCCTATGAGAAAAACCAAGATCCCCAACGAGCTATCACATTCGGGGATGGAAATCAAGGTTTGGTCAAAGGATTGGGTAAAATTGCTATATCACCTGACCACTCTATTTCCAATGTCTTTCTTGTAGATTCTTTAGATTACAACTTGCTTTCTGTTTCTCAATTATGCAAAATGGGTTACAACTGTCTTTTTACGGATACAGGTGTTACTGTCTTTAGAAGAAATGATGATTCAGTAGCCTTTAAGGGAGTGCTAGAGGGTCAGCTATACTTAGTTGATTTCAATAGAGCTGAACTCGACACTTGCTTGATTGTTAAGACTAACATGGGTTGGCTCTGGCACCGCCGACTAGCCCATGTTGGGATGAAGAATCTTCACAAGCTTCTAAAGGGAGAACACATTTTGGGACTAACTGAGAGCACCTAGAGGGGGGGGGGTGAATAGGTGATCCTGTAAAAAACTTCAAACTTAAGCCACAAAAACTTGTTAAGCGTTAGCACAGTTAATGCCAAGTGGCTAAGGTGAAGTCTTCAACAAAACACAATACCACAAGAATCAAGCACAGAGGGACACGGTGGTTTATCCCGTGGTTCGGCCAAGCCAATGCTTGCCTACTTCCACGTTGTGGCGTCCCAACGGACGAGGGTTGCAATCAACCCCTCTCAAGCGGTCCAAAGACCCACTTGAATACCACGGTGTTTTGTTGTTCTTATCTCAATCCCGTTTGCGAGGAATCTCCACAACTTGGAGTCTCTCGCCCTTACAAAAGATGTTCACAAAGAATCACGGAGTAAGGGAGGGATTAGCAACTCACACACAACACAAAGATCACAGCGAATACGCACACACAAAACCCAGACTTGAGCTCAAGAGGCTAACACACTAGAACAGAGCTCAAATCACTAGAATTTCAAACAAGTGCGCAAGATTGATGTGTGAGTGATCAAGAGTGCTCAAGGAATGCTTGTGTGCTTCCTCCATGCGCCAAGGGGTCCCTTTTATAGCCCCAAGGCAGCTAGGAGCCGTTGGGAACAAATCTGGAAGGCCATCTTTGCCTTCTGTCTCGTGGCGCACCGGACAGTCCGGTGCACACCGGACACTGTCCGGTGCCCGATTTGTTTCCAAAAACAGTACTTTTGACCGTTGCTGGCTGCTCCAGATCTGCGCTCAGTTGGCGCACCGGACATGTCCGGTGCACACCGGACAGTCCGGTGTTCCTTCCCGACCGTTGGCCCGGCCACGTGTCGCGCGCTGATCGCGCGGCCGACCGTTGGCCCTAGCCGACCGTTGGCTCACCGGACAGTCCGGTGCACACCGGACAGTCCGGTGAATTTTAGCCGTACGCCGTCGGCGAATTCCCGAGAGCGGCCAGTTCGAGCCGAGGCAGCCTGGCGCACCGGACACTGTCCGGTGCACACCGGACAGTCCGGTGCTCCAGGCCGAGCTGGGTCTTGGCTGCACACAGCCAAGACTTTCTCCTCTTTTCTTTTCATCTCCTTTTCTGTTTCTAACACTTAGACAAATATATTAGTACACAAAACCAATGTACTAAGGATTAGAAACATACCTTTTCTCCATGATTTGTACTTTGTCCCATTTTACAATTAAGCACATGTGTTGGGCACTAAATCACCAAAATACTTAGAAATGGCCCAAGGGCACATTTCCCTTTCAATCTCCCCCTTTTTGGTGATTTATGCCAACATTTCATAAAGCCACTAGAACAAGTGCAAACTCAATTCAAATAACATAAATTTAAGTGTTATTCAATTTTGGCATATATGGATCATCCTTTGCCACCACTTGGTTTGTTTTTGCAAATCAACCACAAATCTCTATCTCTAAGTTAAACACACATGTTTAAGCATAAAGAGAGTCATTCAAAAAGAGATTGATCAAGAATTTCAAAAAACTCCCCCTTTTTCCCCCTTTCTCCCCACAAGAAGCCAACTTTTGACAAGAGAGACATCAAAAGAGTTTTGATAAACCAAACGCTCTATTCTACTATTTTCAAAAACTCTCAAGTGGTAGCTGATCCATTTATTGCTTTGGCCTTTATTTTCTCCCCCTTTGGCATCAAGCACCAAAACGGGATCAATTGTGGCCCTTTAACCCCATTGCCTCACCAAAATCGTCAATTAAGAGCAAATGGCAATAAGAGGTCATGAGATGAACTTGGAATGAGTTACCCCTCATCGGAGTGCAGTGGAAGTCTTGCATGGTCCAAGTCCACCTTTTCCCTTTCAATTCTCCTTTGAAACTAAATCAGACACACTCAACATATGGTTAGTCTCAAAGGGTCAAGTTGTAACACATCTCCCCCTAAACATGTGCATCACTTTGCAACGGACTTGTGAGGTCCAGGGAGTGTTTGTACAACTTGAGCACCATAATAAGCAACAAAATGCAGAATGAACATGATCAAAGGCATAAATACATGTATGCTACAATTCAATCCAAGTTCCGCGAATCTAAGACATTTAGCTCACTACGCAGCCTGCAAAAGGTCTTCTCATCTAAAGGCTTGGTAAAGATATCGGCTAGCTGGTTCTCGGTGCTAACATAAAACACTTCGATATCTCCCTTTTGCTGGTGGTCTCTCAAAAAGTGATGCCGGATGTCTATGTGCTTTGTGCGGCTGTGCTCAACAGGATTTTCCGCTATGCGGATAGCACTCTCATTATCACATAGGAGTGGGACTTTGCTCAGATTGTAGCCAAAGTCCCTGAGGGTTTGCCTCATCCAAAGTAGTTGCGCACAACACTGTCCTGCGGCAACGTACTCGGCCTCAGCGGTGGATAGGGCAACGGAGGTTTGTTTCTTAGAGTTCCATGACACCAGGGACCTTCCTAAGAATTGGCACGTCCCCGATGTACTCTTCCTATCGACCTTACATCCAGCATAGTCGGAATCTGAGTACCCAATCAAGTCAAAGTTAGACCCCTTTGGATACCAGATCCCGAAGCAAGGCGTAGCGACTAAATATCTAAGAATTCGCTTCACCGCCACCAAGTGACACTCCTTAGGATCGGATTGAAATCTAGCACACATGCATACGCTAAGCATAATATCCGGTCTACTAGCACATAAATAAAGTAGAGATCCTATCATTGACCGGTATGCTTTTTGATCAACGGACTTACCTCCTTTGTTGAGGTCGGTGTGTCCGTCGGTTCCCATCGGAGTCTTTGCGGGCTTGGCGTCCTTCATCCCAAACCGCTTCAGCAGATCTTGCGTGTACTTCGTTTGGGAGATGAAGGTGCCGTCCTTGAGTTGCTTCACTTGGAACCCAAGGAAGTAGTTCAACTCGCCCATCATCGACATCTCGAATTTCTGCGTCATCACCCTGCTAAACTCTTCACAAGACTTTTGATTAGTAGAACCAAATATTATGTCATCAACATAAATTTGACATATAAACAAATCACCATCACATGTCTTTGTAAAAAGAGTTGGATCGGCTTTCCCAACCTTGAAAGCATTAGCAAGTAAGAAATCTCTAAGGCATTCATACCATGCTCTTGGGGCTTGTTTAAGTCCATAGAGCGCCTTAGAGAGCTTACACACGTGGTCGGGGTACCGCTCATCCTCGAAGCCAGGGGGTTGCTCCACGTACACCTCCTCCTTTATTGGCCCGTTGAGGAACGCGCTCTTCACATCCATTTGGTACAACCTGAAAGAATGGTGAGCGGCATATGCTAGCAAGATACGAATGGACTCTAGCCTAGCCACAGGAGCAAAAGTCTCCTCAAAGTCCAAACCTGCGACTTGGGCATAACCTTTTGCCACAAGTCGAGCCTTGTTCCTTGTCACCACCCCGTGCTCGTCCTGTTTGTTGCGGAACACCCACTTGGTTCCCACAACATTTTGCTTGGGACGAGGCACCAGCGTCCAAACTTCGTTGCGCTTGAAGTTATTAAGTTCCTCCTGCATGGCCAACACCCAATCCGGATCTAGCAAGGCCTCCTCTACCCTGAAAGGCTCAATAGAGGAGACAAAAGAGTAATGTTCACAAAAAATTAACTAATCGAGACCGAGTAGTTACTCCCTTGCTAATGTCACCCAGAATTTGGTCGACGGGATGATCCCTTTGAATCATCGCTCGAACTTGGGTTGGAGGTGCCGGTTGCGCTTCTTCCTCCATCACTTGATCGTGTTGTGCTCCCCCTTGATCACACGCCTCCTTTTGATGAACCTGTTCATTGTCTTGAGGTGGGGGATGCACCGTAGTTGAGGAAGAAGGTTGATCACGTTCATCCTGTTCCTGTGGCCGAATGTCTCCAATCGCCATGGTTCGTATAGCGGCCAGCCGGAACATCTTCTTCATCTACATCATCACAATCAACAACTTGCTCTCTTGGAGAGCCATTAGTCTCATCAAATACAACGTCGCTAGAGACTTCAACCAAACCCGATGATTTGTTGAAGACCCTATACGCCTTTGTATTTGAATCATAACCTAATAAAAAACCCTTCTACAGCTTTGGGAGCAAACTTAGAATTTCTACCCTTCTTCACTAGAATGTAGCACTTGCTCCCAAATACACGAAAGTACGACACATTGGGTTTGTTACCGGTTAGTAGCTCATACGAAGTCTTCTTGAGGAGTCGATGAAGGTAGACCCTGTTGATGGCGTGGCAAGCCGTGTTCACGGCTTCCGACCAAAAACACTCGTGGGTCTTGAACTCTCCAAGCATCGTCCTCGCCATATCGATTAGCGTCCTGTTCTTCCTCTCTACCACACCATTTTGCTGTGGTGTGTAGGGAGCGGAGAACTCGTGCTTGATCCCTTCCTCCTCAAGAAACTCCTCCACTTGAAGGTTCTTGAACTCGGACCCGTTGTCGCTCCTTATCTTCTTCACCTTGAGCTCAAACTCATTTTGAGCTCTCCTGAGGAAGCGCTTGAGGGTTCCTTGGGTTTCAGACTTATCCTGCAAAAAGAATACCCAAGTGAAGCGGGAAAAGTCATCAACAATAACTAAACCATACTTACTCCCTCCTATGCTTAGATAGGCGACGGGTCCGAAGAGATCCATGTGTAGCAGCTCCAGGGGTCTTGACGTGGTCATCACGTTCTTGCTGTGATGTGCTCCTCCCACCTGTTTCCCTGCTTGACAAGCTGCACAAGGTCTATCCTTTTCGAAATGCACATTTGTTAGACCTATTACGTGTTCCCCTTTAGAAGCTTGTGGAGGTTCTTCATCCCCACATGTGCTAAGCGGCGATGCCACAGCCAGCCCATGCAAGTCTTAGCCATTAAGCATGCATCTAGACCGGCCTCTTCTTTTGCAAAATCAACTAAATAAAGCTTGCCGTCTAGTACACCCTTAAAAGCTAGTGAACCATCACATCTTCTAAAGACAGACACATCTACATTCGTAAATAAGCAATTATATCCCATTTGACATAATTGACTAACAGATAGCAAGTTATATCCAAGACTCTCCACTAAGAATACATTTGATATAGAATGCTCATTAGAAATTGCAATTTTACCTAGCCCTTTTACCTTGCCTTGATTCCCGTCACCGAATATAATTGAATCTTGGGAATCTTTACTTTTGACGTAGGAGGTGAACATCTTCTTCTCCCCCGTCATATGGTTTGTGCATCCGCTGTCGATAATCCAGCTTGAACCCCGGATGCATAAACCTGCAAGGCAAATTTAGGCTTGGGTCTTAGGTACCCAACTCATGTTGGGTCCTGCAAGGTTAGCACAAATATTCTTAGGGACCCAGATGCAAGTTTTATCTCCCTTACATCTAGCCCCTAATTTCCTAGCAACAACCTTCTTTCCCTTTCTACAAATAGCAAAGGGAGCATTACAAGCATAATAAATGGTAGAAGGTTCATTCACTAATTTTCTAGGAGCATGAATAACATTCTTTCTAGGCACATGAGCAATATTTCTCCTAGGCATATATACAACATTCCTCCTATCATGCTTATAAGAGGAACTAGAGGCAAACATGGCATGAGAATCATAAACATGTGAATCAAAATGATTATAAGCACTTCTAGCATGTCTCCTATCATAATACATAAAAGCATGGTTCTTTTTAGCACTATTAGCCATAGGGGCCTTCCCTTTCTCCTTGACGAAGACGGGAGCCTTATGGCTTGTTAAGTTCTTGGCTTCCCTCTTGAAGCCAAGCCCATCCTTAATTGAGGGGTGTCTACCAACTGTGTAGGCATCCCTTGCAAATTTTATTTTATTAACTTCATTCTTGCTAGTCTTAAGTTGGGCATTAAGACTAGCCACTTCATCATTTAATTTGGAAATTAGAACTAGGTGTTCACTACAAGCATTAACATCAAAATTCTTACAAATTTCAACATGTTCAACACAAGAATTTGATTTACTAGCTACTTCTAGTTTAGCACTTAAATCAATATTAACACTTCTTAAGGTAGAAATGGTTTCATGACAGGAAGATATTTCACTAGAAAGCATTTCATTTCTTTTCACTTCTAAAGCATATGATTTTTGTGCCTCTACAAATTTATCATGTTCATCATACAATAAATCTTCTTGCTTTTCTAAAAGCCTATCCTTTTCATTCAATGCATTAATTAATTCATTGATTGTCTCTATCTTAGATCTATCTAAGCCCTTGAACAAGCAGGAATAATCTATGTCATCATCACTAGACTCACTATCACTAGATGAAGCATAAGTGGAGTCTTGAATACTCACCTTCTTCTCCCTTGCCATAAGGCAAGTGAGGACGCTCGTTGGGGAAGAGAGCCGATTTGTTGAAGGCAGTGGCGGCGAGTCCTTCGTTTGTCGGAGTCGGAGGAGGAGCAATCCGAGTCCCACTCCTTTCCTAGATGCGCCTCGCCTTTTGCCTTCTTGTATTGCTTCTTCTTCTCTCTTTTGTTCCCCTTTTCCTGGTCACTTTCATTATCGGGACAGTTAGCAATGAAATGACCAAGCTTACCGCATTTGAAGCAATGAGCGCTTCCCCTTGGCTTGGTCTTGCTTGGTTGTCCCTTGTGACCTTTAAGCACCGTCTTGAATCTCTTAATGATGAGAGCCATCTCTTCATCATTAAGGCCAGCCGCCTCAACTTGCGCCACCTTGCTAGGTAGCGACATCCTTGCTCCTCGTTGCCTTTAGAGCAATGGGTTGAGGCTCGTGGAGTGGTCCGTTCAACGCGTCGTCGACGTATCTTGCCTCCTTGATCATCATCCGCCCGCTCACCGAATTTTCCAAGCACTTCCTCGGGCGTCATCATCGTGTACCTGGGATTCTCACGAATATTGTTCACGAGATGAGGATCAAGTACGGTAAAGGACCTGAGCATTAGGCGGACAGACGTCGTGGTCCGTCCATCGCGTGCTCCCGTAGCTTCTTATCTTGTTGATAAGGGTCTTGAGCCGGTTGTACGTTTGCGTTGGCTCCTCGCACCCTTATCATCGCGAACCGTCCAAGCTCGCCCTCCACCAACTCCATCTTGGTGAGTAAGGTGACGTCGTTCCCCTCATGAGAAATCTTGAGGGTGTCCCAGATTTGCTTGGCGTTGTCCAAGCCGCTCACCTTATGGTATTCATCCCTGCACAAGGAAGCTAGAAGAACAGTAGTAGCTTGTGCATTTTTATGAATTTGTTCATTAATGAACATGGGACTATCCGAACTATCAAAGTGCATTCCACTCTCTACAATCTCCCATATACTAGGATGGAGAGAGAATAGGTGACTACGCATTTTGTGACTCCAAAATCCGTAGTCCTCTCCATCAAAGTGTGGGGGCTTGCCAAGTGGAATGGAGAGCAAATGAGAATGTGAACTTTGCGGAATACGAGAGTAATCAAAGGAAAAGTTCGAGTTAACCGGTTTTCTCACTCTCGTAGTCGTTGTGATCCTCATTCTTTTGGGAAGAAGTAGACTCGTCGCTGTCGTAGTAGATTATCTCCTTGATGCGCCTGGTCTTCTTCTTCTTCCCTTCCTTCCGTCTTTGACCCGAGCCGGAGTCGGTAGGCTTGTCGTCCTTCGGCTCGTTGACGAAGGTCTCCTTCTCTTTGTCGTTGATCACTATACCCTTCCCCTTAGGATCCATCTATTCGGGCGGTTAGTTCCCTTTGTGAATAGAACGGCTTTGATACCAATTGAGAGCACCTAGAGGGGGGGGGGGTGAATAGGTGATCCTGTAAAAAACTTCAAACTTAAGCCACAAAAACTTGTTAAGCGTTAGCACAGTTAATGCCAAGTGGCTAAGGTGAAGTCTTCAACAAAACACAATACCACAAGAATCAAGCACAGAGGGACACGGTGGTTTATCCCGTGGTTCGGCCAAGCAATGCTTGCCTACTTCCACGTTGTGGCGTCCCAACGGACGAGGGTTGCAATCAACCCCTCTCAAGCGGTCCAAAGACCACTTGAATACCACGGTGTTTTGTTGTTCTTATCTCAATCCCGTTTGCGAGGAATCTCCACAAACTTGGAGTCTCTCGCCCTTACAAAAGATGTTCACAAAGAATCCCGGAGTAAGGGAGGGATTAGCAACTCACACACAAACACAAAGATCACAGCGAATACGCACACACAAAACCCAGACTTGAGCTCAAGAGGCTAACACACTAAGAACAGAGCTCAAATCACTAGAATTTCAAACAAGTGCGCAAGATTGATGTGTGAGTGATCAAGAGTGCTCAAGGAATGCTTGTGTTGCTTCCTCCATGCGCCAAGGGGTCCCTTTTTATAGCCCCAAGGCAGCTAGGAGCCGTTGGGAACAAATCTGAAGGCCATCTTTGCCCTTCTGTCTCGTGGCGCACCGGACAGTCCGGTGCACACCGGACACTGTCCGGTGCCCGATTTGTTTCCAAAAACAGTACTTTTGACCGTTGCTGGCTGCTTCCAGATCTGCGCTCAGTTGGCGCACCGGACATGTCCGGTGCACACCGGACAGTCCGGTGTTCCTTCCCGACCGTTGGCCCGGCCACGTGTCGCGCGCTGATCGCGCGGCCGACCGTTGGCCCTAGCCGACCGTTGGCTCACCGGACAGTCCGGTGCACACCGGACAGTCCGGTGAATTTTAGCCGTACGCCGTCGGCGAATTCCCGAGAGCGGCCAGTTCGAGCCGAGGCAGCCTGGCGCACCGGACACTGTCCGGTGCACACCGGACAGTCCGGTGCTCCAGGCCGAGCTGGGTCTTGGCTGCACACAGCCAAGACTTTCTCCTCTTTTCTTTTCATCTCCTTTTCTGTTTCTAACACTTAGACAAATATATTAGTACACAAAACCAATGTACTAAGGATTAGAAACATACCTTTTCTCCATGATTTGTACTTTGTCCCATTTACAATTAAGCACATGTGTTGGGCACTAAATCACCAAAATACTTAGAAATGGCCCAAGGGCACATTTCCCTTTCACTAACAAATGTTCATTTTGATAAAGACAGGATTTGTAGCGCATGCCAAGCAGGGAAGCAAGTTGGGGTTCATCATCCACACAAGAACATAATGACAACTGACAGGCCACTCGAGCTCCTCCACATGGACCTATTCGGCCCGATAGCTTACATAAGCATCGGCGGGAGTAAGTACTATCTAGTTATTGTGGATGATTATTCTCGCTTCACTTGGGTATTCTTTTGCAGGATAAATCTCAAACCCAAGAAACTTTGAAGGGATTCTTGAGACGGCTCAAAATGAGTTCGGCTTAAGGATCAAGAAGATAAGAAGCGACAATGGAACAGAGTTCAAGAACTCTCAAATTGAAGGGCTTTCTTGAGGAGGAGGGCATCAAGCATGAGTTCTCTTCTCCCTACACGCCACAACAAAATGGTGTAGTAGAGAGGAAGAATAGAACTCTATTGGACATGGCAAGGACCATGCTTGATGAGTACAAGACTTCGGATCAGTTTTGGGCCGAGGCGGTCAACACCGCTTGCTACACCATCAACCGGTTGTATCTACACCGAATCCTCAAGAAGACATCTTATGAACTCCTCACCGGTAAAAAGCCTAATGTTTCATATTTTAGAGTCTTTGGTAGCAAATGCTTTATTCTTGTTAAAAGAGGTAGCAAATCTAAATTTGCTCCTAAGGCTGTAGAAGGCTTTTTACTAGGATATGATTCAAACACAAGGGCATATAGAGTCTTTAACAAGTCCACTGGACTAGTTGAATTTTCTTGTGACATTGTGTTTGATGAGACTAACGGCTCTCAACTAGAGCAAGTTGATCTTGATGAATTAGATGATGAAGAGGCTCCATGCGTCGCGCCAAGGAACATGTTCATTGGGGATGTGTGTCCTAAGGAACCCGAAGAGCCTCCACAAGCACAAGATCAACCATCTTCCTCCATGCAAGCATCTCCACTAACTCAAGATGAGGATGAGGCTCAAGATGATGAAGGAGAAGATCAAGAAGATGAGCCACCTCAAGAGGAGGACAAGGATCAAGGGGAGATGCCGATGATCAATACAAGGAAGATGAACAAAATCAGAGGCCCCCACACCCAAGAGTCCACCAAGCAATCCAACAAGATCACCCCGTGAACACCATCCTCGACGATATTCATAAGGGGGTAACTACTCGATCTCGTGTTGCTCATTTTTGTGAACACTACTCTTTTGTCTCCTCTATTGAGCCACACAGGGTAGAGGACGCACTTAAAGATTCGGATTGGGTGTTGGCGATGCAACAGGAGCTCAACAATTTCACAAGGAATGAGGTATGGCATTTAGTTCCACGTCCTAACCAAAATGTTGTAGGAACCAAGTGGGTCTTCCGCAACAAACAAGATGAGCATGGTGTGGTGACAAGGAACAAAGCAAGACTTGTGGCCAAGGGGTATTCACAAGTCGAAGGTTTGGATTTTGGTGAAACCTAACACCCGTAGCTAGGCTTGAGTCAATTCGTATATTACTTGCCTATGCTACTTACCATGGCTTTAAGCTTTACCAAATGAACGTAAAGAGTGCCTTCCTCAATGGACCAATCAAGGAAGAGGTCTATGTTGAGCAACCTCCTGGCTTTGAAGATAGTGAGTATCCTAACCACGTGTATAAACTCTCTAAGGCGCTTTATGGGCTCAAGCAAGCCCCAAGAGCATGGTATGAATGCCTAAGAGATTTCCTTATCGCTAATGGCTTCAAAGTTGGAAAGGCCGATCCTACTTTATTCACTAAAACCATTGAGAATGATTTGTTTGTATGTCAAATTTATGTTGATGATATCATATTTGGGTCTACTAACAAATCTATTTGTGAAGAGTTTAGTAAGATCATGATTCAAAAATTCGAGATGTCTATGATGGGGGAGTTGAAGTATTTTCTAGGATTCCAAGTCAAGCAACTCCAAGAGGGCACCTTCATCAGCCAAACGAAGTATATTCAAGATATTCTCACCAAGTTTGGAATGAAGGATGCCAAGTCCATCAAGACACCCATGGGAACCAATGGGCATCTCGACCTCGACACGGGAGGTAAATCCGTAGATCAAAAGGTATACCGGTCGATGATAGGCTCTTTACTCTATTTATGTGCATCTCGACCGGATATTATGCTTCCTGTATGCATGTGTGCAAGGTTCCAAGCCGACCCTAAGGAAGTTCACCTTAGGGCCGTGAAGCGAATCATGAGATATTTAGTTTATACACCTAAGTTTGGTCTTTGGTACCTTAAGGGATCCTTGTTTGATTTATTAGGATATTCCGATGCTGATTGGGCGGGGTGTAAGATTGATAGGAAGAGCACATCAGGGACTTGTCAGTTTCTGGGGAGATCCCTGGTGTCTTGGGCTTCAAAGGAACAAAACTCAGTAGCTCTTTCTACCGCCGAAGCCGAGTATATTGCCGCAGGCCATTGTTGCGCGCAATTGCTTTGGATGAGGCAAACCCTTAGGGACTATGGCTACAAATTTAGCAAAGTCCCTCTCCTATGTGATAATGAGAGTGCAATCTGCATGGCGGATAATCCCGTTGAACACAGCCGCACTAAGCACATAGCCATTCGGTATCACTTTCTGAGAGATCACCAACAAAAGGGGGATATCGAGATAGCCTATATAAACACCAAAGATCAATTGGCCGATATCTTTACCAAGCCTTTAGATGAGAAAACCTTTACCAAACTTAGGAATGAGCTAAATATTCTTGATTCTCGGAGTTTTGATTGATACTTTGCACACATAGCTCATTTATATACCTTTGATCATATCTCCTTTATGTCTATGACTAATGTGTTTTCAAGTGTAATCTTATGCTTAGTCATGGAATTGAAAGGGAAATAGAGTATTCGGCAAAGAAGGCGCTTCCACTCAACTCCATTGTTATTTGCCGGTATTCCACATTATTCTCCACTTTAGTATAATCTTCACTCATATCTATTTGTTTGCCATTGGGGAGAAAGTGAAAGGGCTTATATTTCACTCACAAGTATCCGTTTTTGGCGATTCATGCCAAAGGGGGAGAAAGTATGAGCCCAAAGCAAAAGGACCGCACCACCACCGAATTTTAAAAATGAAGTTTTTCAAATTGATATCTTATTGTGTTCAAAAGGGGGATAAAGTAGTATCTTCAAAACTTGCAAAACCCTCTTGAACACTAAGAGGAGAATTTTATTTAGGAGGAGTTTTGTTTTAGTCAAAGGAAAAGTATTTGATACAGGGGGAGAAAATTTCAAATCTTGAAAATGCTTTCTTCAATCTTATTCATATACCTTTGACTATTTGCAAAATGATTTTGAAAAGAATTTTACAAAGGATTTGCAAAAACAAACTCGTGGTGCAAATGTGGTCCAAAATTTTTAAATAAGAAGAAAATCATCCATGCACATCTATTGAAATAAGTTTATTGGTTTCAATTCCAAGCAACCTTTGCACTTACATTATGCAAACTAGTTCAATTCAACACTATATTTGATTTGGTTTGTGTTGGCATCAATCACCAAAAAGGGGGAGATTGAAAGGGAAATAGGGTCAAACGTTTCCAATATGAATTTTGGTGGTTGAATTGCCCAACACAAAAATTGGACTAACTAGTTTGCTCTAGATTATGAGTTCTACAGGTGCCAAAGGTTCACAACAAACCAATACAAGTCAAAAGAAAGGGTTCAAAACTAAGGAGCAAAGTTTAACCGAAGGCAGCCCTGGTCTGGCGCACCAGAGAGGAACGACTCTGAACTTGCCAGCTTCGGAAATTTGGAAGGCCGCTCCGCTATAATTCACCGGACTGTCCGGTGTGCCAGCGGAGCAACGACTACTTCGCGCCAACGGTCATTTGCAGAAGACATTAAATGCGCTACAGTGCGCACCTGTGCACGCAGAAGTCAGAGCAGGCGCCAGAAGGCGCACCGGACAGTCTACAGGACCTGTCCGGTGCACCACCGGACTGTCCGGTGGCCCAGTTGTCAGAAGCTCTAACGGTCAAACCCTAACGGTTGGGTGACATGGCTGGCACACCGGACAGTGTCCGGTGGCGCACCGGACTGTCCGGTGCACCCGTCGACAGAAGCCATCCGCCATCCCCAACGACCATTTTGGTGGTTGGGGCTATAAATACCCCAACCACCCCCACATTCAAGGCATCCAAGTTTCAGCCATTTGCATTCAATACAAGAGCTCTAGACTTCATTCCAAGACACAAACAAGAGATCAAATCCTCTCCCAAGTCCAAAGTTCATTCCAATCAAATAGCGACTAGAGAGAGCGATATTTGTGTTCTTTTGAGTTCTTGCGCTTGGATCGCTTTTCTTCTTCTTTCTTTCTTTCTTGATTCTAACTCAATTGTAATCAAGGCAAGAGACACCAATTGTGTGGTGGTCCTTGTGGGGACTTGCTGTCCCGATTGATTGAGAAGAGAAGCTCACTCGGTCTAAGTGACCGTTTAAGAGAGGGAAAGGGTTGAAAGAGACCCGGTCTTTGTGACCACCTCAACGGAGAGTAGGTTTGCAAGAACCGAACCTCGGTAAAACAAATCACCATGTCATCCATTCTTATTCACTTGTGATTTATTTTCCCACTCACTTTTGGACTCGCTTATATTTCTAACGCTAACCCCGGCTTGTAGTTGTGCTTAAGTTTATAATTTTCAGATTCCGCCTATTCACCCCCTCTAGGCGACTTTCAAAGTGCTTAGGTTAGTTAGACCGCTTTAGCTCTTGCTCTAGGTGAACCCTAGTTAGTTGAGTGAGTTTTGTAAAACCACACAACCCCTCGGCTCTTGCGTGAGTCATTGTAATTGTACCAAGTGGGGCGAGAGTCTTGCGAGACCGTGACAACCGCGTTTGTGTCACGGCCGCCACCGTGTACCGGAGGGAACGAGGCCCGCGACGTTTCGGTCGGAAGCTCGATAGTGGAGACGGCGGGGAGCATCCGAGAGGAGCCGAAAGCGGAGCACCACTTGCGCGTGGAGAAGGCCCGCGGCTCTCTACGGAGTTACTCGACCGTGGTGCTTGACCCTCGCGTGGGCTTCCCTTTGCGTAGGGGCACCAACGAGGATTAGTTGGGACCTTGCGTGGTTCCGGATACCTCGGTAAAAATACCGACGTCATCCACGAGAGTTTGCTTCTCTACTTTGCTCTTTAAGTTTCCGCATTTATATTAAGCATTTAAGTTTCAATCTTGTATTCATACTTATTTAGTGTAGATTGAAACTTAGCCATTGCGGTAGAGATAGCAACACTTAGACAAAACCTAGTTTGCATATTCTAGTTTGATTGTTTGCATAGGTTTTGCTCTAGGGATTTAATTGTGGTAAAAGTTTTAGAAGTCCTAATTCACCCCCCTTTTAGGCGTCACCCGTTTCCTACAAGTGGTATCAGAACCTGGTTTGGCTCATTTGAAACCTTTTAGCTTCACGGCTAAAAGAGCTGACGCTTTTTAGAGGAAGGGATGGATACTCATAGGCCACCACACTTCGACGACACTAACTTCCCATATTATAGTGCTAGAATGGCTTGTTACCTAGAGGCCGTTGATCTAGGTGTTTGGAGAGTCACTCGTGACGGGATGAAACCCCTCAAGAATCCCAAGAAACCCACCACGAGTGAGGAAAAAGAAATTTATTTAAATGCTAGAGCCAAAAATTGCTTGTATGAATCTCTTAGCATGGATATTTTTAATCAAGTATTTACCTTGAAAACTACTAATGAAATTTGGCTAAAATTGCATGAGCTCCATGATGGCACATCCAATGTCCGTGAGCAAAAACATTGCCTAGTCTTAAATGAGTATAATTCTTTTGCTATGAAAGATGATGAGCTTGTTAGAGACATGTATTCTCGTTTGAATCTAATTATCAATGATCTCAATTCTATTGGCATTAATAAGCTAGGTGATGCGGACATTGTGAGGAAGATTATCTCCCTACTACCACAACGAAGATATGGGAGCATCATCACCATCCTTCACAACATGGAGGATTTGAGCAACATGACCCCGACCATCGTGATTGGGAAAATCGCGGCTTTTGAGATGTCGCGAAAAATGTGTCGGGGAGAGGAGCCAACTTCCTCAAGGCCATATGCTTTTGCATGTGATGAAAGGAAGGGCAAAAAGAAGGCTCCTCAAGTGAAGAAGAGGAAGAAGAAGAAAGTGATGATGATGAAGATAATCAACCATGCACATCATCCTCCGAGGATGAAGAAACAATCCAACGCATCGGAAAGGTAATGAGGATGATCCGTAAGATTAATCTAATGGGTGTGCCCCTGCAGGTCGAAGATCTTCTCTTTAACATTGACAGGAAAAAGCAAAGGAAGAGAGGATGCTTCGCATGTGGGGAGAAGGGCCACTTCAGGGACAATTGTCCAAATATGGCCAAACCCAAAAAGGAGAGGAGCAAAGGCAAGGCGCTAACAAGTGTTAGAACTTGGGATGATTCTTCAAGTGAAGATGAACCTCCAAGGACGCGCAACCACCGATCCTCATCACGCTCATCACTGTCATCACACAAATGCCTTATGGCAAGAGGTAACAAAAGCATTCCATCCTCTAGTGATGAAAGTAGTAGTGATGATGAAGGTGAGGGAAAGCCCTCTGTAGATGAGCTTGCAGAAGCCGTAGAATTTTTTCAGGGGTTTGCACTAAGCAAAAAGCTCAACTTAAAACCTTGAAAAATAAGTTGATTAGCTCCTAATTTGGGATTATAAAGGTTTGCTAGAAAAATTTGAAACATTTGCAAACTTAAATAGTGAGCTGTCAACTAAAATTGAGCTGTTAGAATCTAATGCTCCATCCACTGCTACCGATGATGGTCTCATTAAAAAGAATGAAAAACTTAAGGCTAAGTTAGCTAGCTCTCAAGAAGCTATTGAAAATTTGCTAGAGAAAATGGAAATTCTTAGTATACACAATAATGAGCTAACTACTAAGCTAGAAAACTTTGGTAGCACCCCAGTAGCATCTTTAGTTGAAATACCTGAAATAACTAAGAAAGATGCTTCTACTTCATGCTTTGCTTTAATTGATGATTCTAACCCCTGCAACCAAGTCGTTGTTGAGAATATTGTTGTAGAGACATGTTCGGATGAGGTTGCAAAGGAAAATGAACAATTAAAGCAAGAAGTGGCTCACCTTGGCAAGGCTTTGTATGACAAGAAAGGCAAAGCCAAACAAATCCGACCTCCACAGGATAACACCACTGTGGGAGTGAACAAGCCTCTGGAGGGAGAAACTGTGATTTGTAGGTTATGCCATATGGAAGGCCACAAGTCTTTCCAATGCAAGGCGATGACCGGGGATAAACAAAGGCAAAAGCTCAAGCAAAAGCCATCAAGTAAAATCTCCAACACTAACATCAAAAAGGTGGACAAAAAGACTACTACACCATATTTGATCAAAAAGAAAAAGAATGGAAAGGTGATAGCAATCAAGGCAAACAAGCAAGCCAACAAAGGAAAGGGGGCCAAACGCATCTGGGTGCCAAAGGATATAATTTCAACCATGAAAAGCACCAAGAAGGTTTGGATCCTGAAAGGGAAGTGAGTGGACCGAAGGTCTTTGGGAAATTTGGAGACTTGGCGAAGTTGGATGTATATCATGGGATATATCATATTGGATCAAGTTTACTTGCCAAGTGGGTTAGTGAAAATTTTGGACCCAAATTTCCCACCCATGACTAAGATAACTAGATTTATTGTATTTCTTATTTTTAGATATACGTATCTATTTACTCTGTATCTAGTTTACCTTTCTTGCCTAGTATTACATTTGTTATTTACTTTTGTTTAAAATTGTGCATACTAGGTAAATCACATGGTAGGATTGCTTGCTTTCAATTCATATACTTAAGCAAACCTACATGGCTTAAAATGTTTATTTAAGCACAACACATAGCTTCTATATCACTCCATAGTAAATGATGCATCAATTGAAAATTTTGAATTCCACAAGTTGTATCATTTAACTTATATGTGCCAAAGTTCAGATTATAGATAACTTGCCCCTCTTGATATCAAATCAAAGTGCATGTCTCCTACAAGTATTCAAAACTTGTATGCACACCTTCAGGGGGAGGTTACTCTATAATCTAATATTTTGAGACTAACACCTTTTCAAGTCTGTTTCATGTGATAGTCTCATTGTAAGGAAAATGAGGTCCCCAGAGAAAGACAACAATCTTCCACTGCAAAATCTCCAAGAACTCTCATGTCTCACAAGCACGCCATTGACTTTCAATCGGTATCTTTGAGACTACATTTAGTATCATTTACATGTCTTCTCCAATATTTGATTAGACTATATTTCATATCATATACTTCCATGTTGCTAAAAATGCATAAGTGGTTCACTCATATTCTGTTACCTATGCATAAGGGAAGTTAGTCTTTTCAAATCATGTCTTGCACCTCTAATTTTCACATGCTTTTTTCTAAGGTCTCTGTCAAGGGGAGCTTTTCTTCATCTCTAAAGGGGGAGAAAAACTCTTTCTAAAGGAGAACACTCACTTAGGGGAGTAATCTTTTGAGGACAAGCTTTTATTTACTTCCTACATGCTTTTAATGTCTTCCTTTTCGGTGGTTGATGCCAAAGGGGGAGAAGTTTAGGGACCAAAGCAATGAAAACTATATCATACACCAAACACCACCAATTTAAAATTTTAAATCTATAAATGGTTTTTCAAGTGGTTTTGGTTATTTGGTCCTAAAATAGGAAGTAAGTGAATTATGGAGTTAGGGGGAGGCTTAAGTCCATAATATCACATTGTGGGGACAAACATGCATCCCAGCAAGTAGATTGCATATTTTCATTCAAATACTTGTATTATTTGCTTGCTTTGGTTGTGTTGTCATCAATCACCAAAAAGGGGGAGATTGTAAGGAAAATGGACCCCGAGCCATTTGGCTAATTGAGTTTTGGTGTTTGATGAACAACACAATCCGTGAACTAATAAGTTTTCTAGTGTTTGTGTTTGTAGTTCACAGGATGCAAGATTTACTTGGACTAAGGAATTGAGGAAAGCAACACCTCAAAAGAAGACATTAAGAAGATCCAAGAAAAGTCCAAGTGTGTTGCTGCGGACTGTCTGTGCGAGGCGCACCGGACTGTCCGGTGCCCACACGCTGGACTGTCCGGTGCACCAGGGAACTCCAGCCCAACGACTAGTTCTAGGTGGCACCCGGAGAGAAGACCACCGGACTGTCCTGTGTGAGCTCCAGACTGTCCGGTGTGGAAAAGCCTGCGGTGCCAACAGTCACCTGCTCTGACAGGGCAACGGCTAGGCGCACCGGACATGCTACAGTGCGATGTCCGGTGCACCACCTGACTGTCCGGTGTGCCGCAGAGAACTGCAACTTTTCTCTAACGACTATTTTGGAGTTGGGGCCTATATATACTTCATCCAACCGGCCATTTGAAGGTGTGGGAGCCCAAGCAACATACCAGGGCATATAGTGCACATTTCCAAGAGCTCAAACACCCAAGTGCTTAATAGAATCACTCGGTGATTAGCGTAGGTGCTTTGCGAAGTGCTTAGGTTAGTTAGACCGCTTTAGCGCTTGTTCTAGGTGAACCCTAGTTAGTTGAGTGAGTTTTGTAAAACCACACAACCCCTCGGCTCTTGCGTGAGTTATTGTAATTGTACCGAGTGGGGCGAGAGTCTTGCGAGACCATGATAACCGCGTTTGTGTCACGGCCGCCATTGTGTACCGGAGGGAACGAGGCCCGCGGCGTTTCGACCGGAAGCTCGATAGTGGAGACGGCGGGGAGCGTCCGAGAGGAGCCGGAAGCGGAGCACCACTTGCGCGTGGAGAAGGCCCGCGGCTCTCTACGGAGTTACTCGACCGTGGTGCTTGGCCCTCGCGTGGGCTTCCCTTTGCGTAGGGGCACCAATGAGGATTAGTCGGGACCTTGCGTGGTTCTAGATACCTCGGTAAAAATACCAGCGTCATCCACGAGAGTTTGCTTCTCTACTTTGCTCTTTAAGTTTCCGCATTTATATTAAACATTTAAGTTTCAATCTTGTATTCGTACTTATTTAGTGTAGATTGAAACTTAGCTATTGCGGTAGAGATAGCAACACTTAGACAAAACCTAGTTTGCACATTCTAGTTTGATTGTTTGCATAGGTTTTGCTCTAGGGATTTAATTGTGGCCTAGTTTAGTAAAAGTTTTAGAAGTCCTAATTCACCCCCCTCTTAGGCGTCACCCATTTCCTACAATTCTGTCTACGTATACATAGTTTGCTTTAGTCCTTATTACTTGTACTTTTCAATCGATACATGGTTTGCTTTAATTCTATTTTTATATTCAACTTATATCTGACGACAAGTCTATATTATTTAGTTCTACAATGAGTATCTCATTGCGGAATCATATTAGAAAGAGGAGGGAAGAAGAAGATGATGACATGATGATATTTACTTTCCCCGCCTTATATCTGATGGGTTCTACTAGAGGTGGGGGACAAAAGAAGAAACACCATACATCAAATGAGACAGGCGAGGTTAAGGTTTGTCGACTCCTCGAGGGACATGTCAAGAACTGTCAAGTTACATTTCGGATGGAACCACACATCTTCAGAGAGCTGGCAACTTATCTTAGAAGGAGAAAGATCGTCGTTGATATAAGGATCACGGTCGAGGAGAAGTTGGCGTTCTTCTTATACATGCTAATTCGCAACGCCTCATATCAGGATCTCCAAGTGTACTTTGGTCATAGTAATGACACCTTCCATCATCACATCAACCACTTCTTTAAGAAGGTCATTCCCGTTCTCTCTCGTCGTTTCATTCAGCCTCCTGATCCTAATCAAGTGCATCAAAAAATATAAGATAATCTTAGATTCTATCAATTCTTTAAGAATTGTCTCGGTGCCATTAATGGAACTCATATTCCTATTTCTATATCTCCTGATAAACATTCTCCTTTTCAAAATCGGAAGGGAACACTTAGCATAAATGTGATGGTGGCATGTGATTTCAATCTCAGTATCACTTTTGTTTCTAGTGGATGGGAGGGATCGGCTACAGATTTTAGAGTGCTAAGATCAGCTATGAGCAAGGGTTTTCAAGTACCTCCAGGAAAATTCTATCTAGTTGATGGTGGGTATGCAAATACTCCATCTTTTCTTGCTCCATACCGAGGAGTTCGGTACCACTTGAAGGAATTTGGGGCTGGACATCGAAGACCATAGAACCCGAAGGAGCTCTTCAACCATCGCCACACACTTCCGAGGAACCATGTGGAAAGGGCTTTGGGGGTGCTTAAAAAGCGCTTCCCCATTCTCAAAGTTGCCACGTTCCACACGCTGGAAAACCAAGTAAAGATACCTATAGCTGCTGCCATCTTCCACAATCTAATCCGATCACTTCATGGTGATGAGGAATGGTTAGATCATCAGCCAGATAATATTGATCCATCAAACTTTGTTGCTCTACCAAGTGGTGATCAAATGAGTGACCCAGGCACTACACAAGGCAATGCTTTAAGAGATACCATCGCCCAAGAAATGTGGGCTCAGTACCAACAACATCTAAATTAGTATTTTCGTGGTTGAATAAGATGTAATAATTAGTAGTATTGTAACATATAAATAAACACTTTAAGTTAGTAGTATTGTAACATGTAATAAGTTTTTTCTTTGAAAAGCTATGGTTGGAAAAGGCTCCCCAAGGTTCAACATGAGCAGTTCCCCAAAGCTGCGTAGGTATATTTCTACAACAAGTGCTACTAAAAGAAGCCTTCTCCTAAATGCAGTGGGGCAAAAAAGAGTGGAGGTTCTCCAAGAGGTATCGTGTTCAATGTTTCTTCATGCTTTCTTGTAAGTTTTGTATTACTAATGTGTGACCATTGTTTATATAGTAGTGAAACAAAGAGCAGATTGGAATCCAGGACTTGAGAGATCTCTTGTTGATATTCTCCATGAATTTAAAGATAGTGGGTATAGAGGTGACAATGGTTGGAACTCTGAAGGGTGGAATAGGATGGTTAAGGAGTTTCATGTGAGGAACAAGTATGTCTCCTTTACAAAGGCTCAGATTCACGATAAAGAAGGTCAGTTGAAGAGAGACTACAAGATGCTCAAAGCAGCAAAGCAACAGAGTGGGTCAGCCTGGAATGAGAAAAGGAATATGGTTGAAGGACCACCAGCTTTGTGGGAGAATCTCATGGTGGTAAGTTGATTTCTTGAAATTTAGTTGTCAAATTAGTTATGTGGGAGAATCTCATATTTGATTAATGTTTTCTTTAATTATGCAGATATTTCCTAAAATCAAGAAGTTTAACAACAACAAGGCAACCTTCCCGCTCTTTGATGCTTTGGGAGAGCTTTATGATGGTAAGTTTCCAAACATGCATGATTCTAGTAGCTTTATGTTGTTGTTGTTGTGGAACAATGGTTGAGCTCAGAAGTTAATGGTGAGTGGACAAAATGTGTGATCATTGTTTATGACTTGTGTGATCTAGCAGCAAATATAACTCAAATTTATGCATGTGCTTAGTTTGCTCAGTTCATATTTCCTTGTTATTGTGTAGGACACTTGGCTGAAGGGACTTGGAGTTGCACTTCTCTCGAGGCACCGCAAGAGGAAGAACCGAATGGGCAACTCCAGGATGCAGAAAATTTTCCACAAGGCTTTGATCTGAATGTTGTTCATGATGTAGATGATGAAGTTGATGACGCACTCACTGAAAGGAATGAAGATGTGCTTCAAGGAAGGGCTAATATTCTGTCACGAGATGAAGAAAGTGGACAACGAAGACCTATTGCATCAAGAAACAAACAAGAAAAGGAACCAAAGAAGCCTAGACAGAGTGACAACATAGAAAATATGATGAACAAATACCTAGAAATGAGGAGCAAGCAAGTAGAAGATGAAGCTGCAAGAGAAAAGGAAACAAGAGAAAAGGAGGCAAGAGAAAAGGAGGCAGCTCAAAGTGATGATTTCTCCATCAAAAGGTGCATATCAGTTCTGAACACAATAGAAAAAGTGACTAAACTGGAGAAGGCAAAAGCATATTCAGTCTTCACCAAGGGCAAAGAGAACAGAGAGACTTTCATATATGCGTGTGAAGCAGATCAAGAATCAACTTTGATTTGGCTAAGCAATGAGATAGTTTAGTGGGTATAATATTTGTGTCTTTACCTTCCACTCAACCAATTGTGACTACTATACATACGTAGATCACAACTTCTCTTGTTGCTGCAGCCCACAAAATGTGAAGTCCTGCTTCATTTGACCACGGCTAGCACTCTATCCTATTCTCCTGCCTTGGTCTCCTATACAGTTGCTGTCCTATGCAGGTGCTGTCCTATACAATTGCTATGCTGTGAAGTCCTATGTAGTCCTATACAGTTGCTGTCCTATGCGTTCTATATTAGTTAAAACATATATCAGTTGTTGTCCTATGCAGTTGAACTGAAGATTTGAACTGAACATGGTTTGAACTGGACATGGTTTAGTTGTTTTTGAACTGCGATCTGTGATCTGTGATTTGTAACTTTATATTGGTTAAAACATATATCAGTTGTATTTGAACTGCAATCTGTGATATGTCTATGTGTAAATTTGTAATTCATCATCTGCAACAATTGTGATGCTGCTTCAAAGTTGTTCTATCAGAGAGAGGGAGAGGAGAATAGCTGCAGCATATGAGCTGGA
The DNA here is from genome assembly GCA_029449295.1 of Zea luxurians. Taxonomy (NCBI): domain Eukaryota; kingdom Viridiplantae; phylum Streptophyta; class Magnoliopsida; order Poales; family Poaceae; genus Zea; species Zea luxurians. The sequence goes on from JAOPSE010000042.1 coordinate 11,692,718, forward strand.
AAATATATTGTCAGTGCGAGAGAAACTGGGCTGGATCCAATCTCAGGCTGCCGAACATGGCCGATTTCAGCTGGAATAATTCTCTGTGGCCTGGATCAAGTGAAAGGCCCGGATCAACTGAAACCTGGCCTGGAACTGAAACCGGGCTGCCGAACAGAGAGGCTATGGGATCTTGTTAGGAATTTTATACGTTGAGTAGCATTTATCACTTTGCTCCTTGCTCGCTATTTTTCATGAACAATATCATTGCTCCTTGCTCGCTATTTTCCAGTTTTACAAATTTTCCTGATCTCAACTTCTTACTGAGCATTATTCGTTTGTTAGGTAGCTAGCCACTGTGTTGGGGATTTTAGTGTGTCTTTTTTTTTTCAAATATGAAGAAGCTCAGCTAACATCTTCTGGTTCACCGGCAGCTTCAATAGCAATATAATCCTCCCCTGTAGATTATAGTTGAGTGGTTTCATGACCGACACAACCTGTATCACTAACTTCTACCACGGTGGTTATAACCCCTGGATGTTCAAACTGCAGTGTGTTATTGACAAGGAACGTAGAGGAGAACCTGCCCATTCCATTGCATCTGCAAACATCAGTTAGTACCATTGTACAAGTATGCTTCTGCTCCTGTCTGACTTTCTCCTTGTGTCTGAGTTTGGTTGTTGTACTGAGCATCGTGTATGTGTGTGTGCAACGTGTAGCGACTATTTTGGTAGTCAACTGTGTACGACGAATTGGGCCGTAGCTTCTTTGAAGCCAAGGCTGGATGATTACTTCCATTATCTAAAAAAAAAACTGTGTACGACGAATTATTTGATAGCCTTACAAGACTTACCTGTTGCTAGGGCTTTGCCTGTACTTGTTGTTCTTTTTTGACTGCGTTGGATTTTTCACCAATATTCCTCCTTAATTCTTCACTATTTTTTGTCTGCAAAAATGTGTTTATTACAACCGACAATGAGATGTGATTAGCTTGCCAAAAAAAAGATACAGACGTCTCTGTACACTAGCCGTATAACAACTGGACTTTGTTATCATCTGAGCTAATTTAATTCCCCCTGTCAGTAAGTTTAAAAAACAAGTAGTCAATACCTCACAAATTCGTTGCAAATAGGTGGAAATTATAGTTTTTGGGGATGGAGCAGGAGCAAGTCCTTTTCAGTACATTCCTCATCACTGCTTCATTTTTTTTATTTTTTTTCTATTGGCTAGTCCCAACCTAAAATGATTGTCACTACACGCAGGATTATGATAGCTGCTACTTCATTTTTTCTTGGATATGAAAATGCTCCACAAGAGGATGATAGTGACGCATCAAACAATGAAGATGAAGCAAATCAAAACCCACAAATTCTTCTCAGTAAACAGGGCATTTATAAGGTGCTTTAACTGTTTAATTCTGTTTCAATTGTCATTTTTAGATATACTTGATTTTCTTTGCCTTATTCCCTCTAATGCATCATTTGTATTATTTGGTATATGAATTCTCAGGCAAACCACAAGGGTACATCTCTATTTCATTTCTCCTAGCGATGATTTATATGTTTTTGTTGATGGTTGTGGTGGACATGCTAATTTCTTTACAATTTACACCTATCACTATGAAACTATTCACACTTTTGACCTGATTTCACATCTTTATTTAAAACAACACTTAACATTATTTTTCATTTCAATTCATTTGTGGATATGCTAAAATGATGTAATCTTTGCTGCAGTCCATAAAAGAACATCACAGAATGAGGAAAACACTTCTGCCAAACGTCAGAAGATACCTGAATCAAGATTTTCTACTGCCACTGGATTTAAAAAAGAAGATTATGGCTATGCTTTTCTAGAGTCTTTAAATTCACTGATTAATTGCCTGTCACCAGACAATCATGAGCCTTATCCATTAGACCCTGAGGCTGCTATAGAAGTGATTAGTCTGATGTGTATTCCATTATGTGTTTATTCGAAGACATGTTTTTTACCAGAGATTCTAAGCTAGTTCTATCCTGGATTTCTTGGATTCATAAACAGGTAGGCAAAAATCATTGAAACTTGCATGTTTATTGATTTAGCTTGTATTTTTTTTCACCGAAAAAATTATTAATCGTGTAGACAGTCCAGAGAAATTTGTATTCCTTTAAAGCACCACTGTATTTTGAAGCTCTTCATACTGTAATGCTTCTTCAACGTGAGTCTTTCACTTATGTATGTCTTTAATTTAGCAACACTTTGCATTTTGTGCATGCCTTGTACTCTTGTTGGGCCTTGTGTGCTGCAGTTCGCTTATGATCTGTTTTTGAGACATTAGGTTCAGTTGTAAAATGGTCCTGGATTGAGGAGTCTAATAAGATGCATGCAATGCGTTATCTCCCTATACAGTTACTGCTACAAGTTCTTCTCCATCCAGATGAGTATTGGGAGGCTGCAATTGATGTGGCTATATGTGGCAAGAAACCATTTCTTATCATTGCTCAAGGTGATAACTCTAGTGCACAAGATTCCGCTGGACTCGGTTCGCAGGGGAGGAGGAGGATACGAAGAAGTTTGAACACATAGTTAGAGGGTGTTTGAATTTACTAAGGGGCTATTTGAATGAACTAGAACTAATAGTTAGTTGGCTAAAAATTGTTAGTGAAATTAGCTATCTAACAAATAGCTAATAGCTGAACTATTAGCTAGGGTGTTAAAATGTCTCAACTAATTTTAACCACTAACTATTAGCTCTAGTGCATTCAAACACCCCTTTAACTATTAGCTATTTTTAGTAAATTAATTAAATACACTAGAGCTAATAGTTAGCGGTTAAAATTAGCTATAGACATCAAACACTTCTTCAACTATTTAGTTATTTTTTAGTAAATTAGTTAATAGTTAGCTAATTATTTGTTAGCTAGCTAATTCAACTGACAACTTTTTAACTAACTATCAATTAGGTGTAGTACATTCAAACATACTGCCGACCGCGCTTCCTTCTTTACGCAGCCGCATGCGGTATCTGTTGGAAGCATTTACAGGGTACCGCTAAAAACTCACGTCCACAGCCTCTTCCGCGAGATGCCACACACAGCCTAACGTCTCAAATGCACATGATGGCCAACCAGAAAGAAACGGCTGATAATAATTTTTTTTTCTATGTAATTCATATTCTTGCATTGGTGAGTTGTGACCTGGAAGTACATATTGTGCTACCCCTTTTTGACAGTCGCATCCATTTTTATTTATATATGTATGTAGATAGATAGATTACACACGCATATATACCGTCATCGTCTCTAAGACGGGTAGTAGACGGTTTAAGTTTTCTGGGAAATTAGGTCAAATACACATGGTTTAAGTAGGGCGAGGCTCATGCTCTCCTGATCGTGGACTGTTTTTGTTATTATTAGTACCATGTTCCTCCTTCAACGTTACACATGGCTTTGCTCGTCCTGCGACCAGCTGGTCACGGCTCTTTTCTGCAGCCATTATCGGGGGCATCTCTGCAGCGGAATTGCTGGTGAGGACAAGCATGAGAATAGCACACACAAGAATCTTCATTATTGCTCTTGGGTGAGCCTGCGATGAACCTGAGAGCATATGCAGAAGCAAGAAGCCATCAGGAACAATGAGATGATGGATGATCTATCAATGTGTATATACATGCTTTTTTGTACCTTTAGTAGTCAAGTTTAGTACTCCTCTATTTTTTTATTTATCGCGTTTTAGTTTAAAAATAAACTAGCGGACGACAAATATTCGAGCATAGATGATGTAGTGCTATGTAAGCTCATGCAACAATAGAAATATACATAAATATGCACATATATTACTACAAAAATACAACATATATATTCTATCCATTCCAAATCATATATAAGCTGTTCTATTTTTTTGACAGAACTTTCACTATGTATATATATATTATGGTAATGTATTCTGGCTGGGCGTACCGGTTACGGAGCTCCTTGCCAGCAATGATCTTCGGTTGGTTCGATACGCACATTCGTGGTGTGGCATCCAATTTATAGAAGGTTTAAAATTGTTTGAGCCAAGTACTTTTTGACGCATTCCTTGTTGCTATAGTCCTGTAAATTGGCACAACAGGCAATATATGGTGGGTTGCAGCGTTATCTCAAGAAATTGAAATGACTGGTTGCGATCAATTCTTGTCTACCCCTATAGTGGTGTCTTGTGCCTGAGTCACTTTACTGTGAATTTGGAAGGTGATGCGAAGAAGCAATTTTTGGCATACATTGTAGTTTCAGCGGATTCATGTGTGCAAAACTATTGACCAGCAGTGTAGATTTTTGCTAGTAGAAAAATATCTCAAAATGGCTCTCTATATCTCTCTCTCTTTATATAAGGCATTGTTGTTTGGGTTCCTAGAAATTGAAAGATTTTTTTTCCTTTGAAAAAGAATATTCTAATGCATCCTAGAGCAGTACATCAAGTTAATACACGACTACGGAACAAAACTCTTAGCCTCTGCCTAAGTGATAGACACACGACTAAAGAAAAAAAAAATCCAAGCGTACATGTTAAAGATGTATTGCGAAACCATGTTAATTTGTCACTTATGATTCGGATTGATGATGAGTGATTGTCAACGGGTAGCGTCTTGGGTTGAGTCGTGGACTAACTGAGGCGTTAGTTATATGTGTGCCACCATATCTCTCGGCTGCTTGTAGTGTGCAGGTGTGGAGCACAGGTACGGTGGTCGACAACGAAAGTGAAGGTCATGCGGGTTCGTAGTGATGGATCTGGAGTGGTGAATGACGAGTGCTGAGACACTTGACCGAGGGACCAGTGTCACCGGGTAACTAGCCGTGGTGGCTGACACCTGGAACATGCACTCGCGTGAGGACGTGGCGGAGCGGGCCTTGTTGCCAGCGCTGTCGAGGACTGGGGAGACACATGTCTAGGACGCGGGGGACGCGCACACGGTGCGCTACTCGCAGTGGTTTGTTGGTTGATCCTCGAAAAACCACCCAGCGTTACGGACAATAGGTTTTGACCGAGTTTGGCCTCAAAGCTCAGCGGTAATTCTGGCGGGAACCAGAGATGGCACGTGGCGTCGTCACGAAGGATGCGTCAAGGCGAAGCAACTTCATGTATAGTGCATGATCGTCAGATAAAAATCCCAGGATTTGGTCCATTTCATCCCGGCTAAGTGGCTAGGCTCTATGTATCTCGGGATAGTTTAGGAAATTGAAATAACCCTCTATAAATATATGGGTGAGATATTGTGGACAACCATCTCTTTGGCTATTTGTTTTAGGCTTCCACTTAGAAAATCTAGTTTCCCTCTGCCAAGATTCACATATTTTGAACTTACGTCTGTGTTTGTAATCTTCACTGCTCTACTTAAAGGAAGGGTGGCCGGATCCATCCATAGGGCCAGTTCGATTCGTTTTCTCAGTTGTCTCCGCTGAAATTTTGAGTCATTTTTGTTTTTGTGTTCTTCCTTTCCCTCTCTTTGTGGTTGTGAAGAACCTTCGAGTTCTTGAATTGGGGGTTGTTTTGGGGGTTCTCTCTAGGTTTGATTAAGTCCTTAGATCACTAAGAACATCTGGTTTACACAGTTTTTGGTTGTGGATTGATCTCAACTCGTTTTGATCAAAAAGGCAAAACCCCAAGTCTATTCGTATTTTTAGATCTGTGATTGATTTACATATCCTTTTGAATTCAAACTTTTGGAGACCTTGGAAACTCATTTGTCAAGGTGTGTGCAAAATTTTAGCTCAATTGGAGTCTGTTTGGTCCAGTTTCACATTTGGAGACTGAATTCAAGCTGCTAAAAATAACAAAGAGTAGCAACACGGTTTTGGGCCGATTCAGACTTTTTGGTGTCCGATTTGCGATCCGTTCATTTTGTTAGTCTCGTGTGAGTCTTAGGAATATTTTGAAATCATGAGGTCGCTGGTTGGCTGATGCGCTTTTGGTTTGAGAAATTACTTCTTCAATTGAAGTTAAGTGCCCAATTTCAGTTTCTTAAAGCAAAATTTGATTGGCTCTCATTCACTCCCTCTAGCCGCCTCACCGGTCCTTCAATTCATATTAGAGCCGATTAAGAATTTCCTTACCCTAATCGTTCTAAAATCCACGAAGGCGACATGGAACGAGGTGTTGGCAAACCTCCATTCCGCGATAGGATAAATTACCCATACTCAAAGATCCACATGTCGGCATATCTTCAGAGTATTGGGTATCGTGTCTGGGAGATCTATATCGATGATGCGTTCGATGCTACGAGTGCACAAATCATGTCACACTTGGATTTAAGGGGTAAAGCCGGGTGTGTCTCATATGTGCGCCAAAGAACAACACATATAATGACCAAGTGTATAGAGATAAATGTCACAAACATTATTACATCGCATAAGTGTCTTACAAAAATAAATGATAACAATAAAGCGAACTAATAATTATTCCTTGGCGCCATAAAGCTGACTGGGAGACGCCACCTAGACTTGCTCGTACTCCCGTAGTAGTCCTCCTCCTGGATTACCTGCTCTTCACCTATGAGGGGGGTTTATGTCGGTGTTTAGAGTCCAACCGCACACCCAGGGTTACCCTTGCGGTGCTTTTGGGTAGGACGGTGTTGTTGATTGTAACTCAATGGTTCGTGCTAGAAGCACGAGAGAGAGAGAGAGTCAATTTTCTGCAGGTTCGGGTCGCTTGGAGAGGCGTAATACCCTACTTCCTGGGGTGGATCTGTATGTGGGGTTTTACAAGCGGTGTCTCCTGAATGGAGAAAGCTAATGAGATAGGTAGATGGTAATGAAAATGATGGGGTTCCCTTGGGCCTTATATACACGACCGTGGCACTCCATACGTACATGATGATCACATGTCTCCTAACTAATAGTGAACCGACTGAACTGATCTCCCGAAAATCCCGCTGACTCATCCCTAATCCGCCTGACATTAGAGGGTGCAGGCACGGGAAAGCCGGACGGTTTCTTGGGGTAGCACGCGATTTGATGGACCATCTGGGCTCGAATCCATAGACTTCTCGGATCGGCCCATTCCACCAGTAGCTTTTGCCCGACCCACGAAGGGATGGCCTTGCAGGGTAATGGGCCCGAAGCCTAGCGCAAGGACCTTTCGCCTTCTAGTGGACCTAGGGGATATCTGTCCCCCACAATCCCCCAATCTTTGAGTTGATTTTGAAATAATTGGCCAAAGATTCTTAGTCCAACCTATGGGTTCGTAATATGGCCTGATTCTTTGAGTGGATTTTTAGAAATAATCCATTCAAAGGTCTTCGTCTTATGCTTTAGAAATTAGCATTTCACCCAATGGGTGTAGCCCCCGAGCTTTGGGTGGATTTTAGAAATAATCCATTCAAAGGTCTTCATCTTATACTTTTGAAATCAGCATTTTGGCATCGAGTCACTGTAGAA